>JAZHYW010046279.1:0-13429 GCA_037355805.1 Ixodes ricinus | reverse complement strand
ATTAACAGAGTTGAATAATGGCGATTAGCTGACTGGTTATAAAATCGTAGAAAATAAGAATAATTACTACACTGAAAATGGCCAAGCTCCGTGTATGCTTTTTTCCATATACATGAGCACACACTCATTGATTTTCCGCAATTATGAAATGAATATGTATTCACTTCTTAGACCAAATATAGTGCTCAATAAAAAGAAACATACTTTATTGGACAGGCGGGAAAGGCATTCTGGAAACAACAAAATAATTGATGAATTTCACCTTTCTTTTTCTTGCGTGCCACTTTTTTTCTTTTTTTGCTTTTGATAACAATTTGTAATGTAATATTATCTGACGTCTTGAGCTACACTGAAAACGCCTCCATTCAGGGATCGTTGAAACTGAAGTACTTCACTGGCGAACGATAATTCGCTCAGTCAGATCGTCCTGGAAGATGAAACATAAGAATTGCTTTAATAAAGTCACAACGCTGGAGAAGAAGCAAGGTAGACAAACGGCGAAAAAAGCGTGCCGCTGCAGTGCTTATGTCAATTTCACTAACATAGCAGGGAAATAGGTCTCTCTGCTAAACTGCAGGATATCGCTTCTCTATGTTGCTCTTTCGTGGCAGCTGAACTCTCAATCTATTTATTTTGATTTCCCGGTGGCGTATATGTCAAATGTGGTATATAACGATAATAATCTCTGGAGAAGGAAAACAAGGGGACCAAGGACAAACACAAATCTCCAAACGCAAATAAATAAAGGGGGCACGACTGAAAACAAAAAGCCCGGTTTTGGTATGGAACCAGGACCTTTCCGTTTCCAGTAAGGCGCTCTACTAACTAAGCTAACCAAAACTTAGACATCAGTGGAGAAAACGGGTTTTACAGTCGCTACCAGTCTAACAGAAAGAAGGGTGAACGGCCTACATTTTAAGGTTATGATGATAATGCAGTTGATACAAAAGTTATTTTTGTACAGCTCGCTTGCACCTTTGCAGTATTTGCATTATCATCGAGGTATATACTTTGTTTCACTCTAAGATCCACCGCAGCAGGCGCTACGATCCGATTAGGCCAATCAGGCTGCGCTGAACGTGCACCGTCATGGCGGTCACCTTTGTTGTGCGTTTTCTATTGGCTAGAACAATCGCACACGGGAAAAGCGAAGGAGTATCGGGCATCCACTGTGCACCACTGGTTTACCCGACAATAGCAAACGCATAAAAACTACGAGCGTAGTGACGATGCACGTTTATAGGTGCTTGACTGATTGACCGTAACGTCGGCTACAGTCGGACTTAATGTAAAACGGAGCATGTCCGTTGATCCGGGTGACAGTCGCGTTTCATTCTAGAGGTCATATTTTTCCGTCCTTTGAGAATCTGGGTGTGGGGTGAGCCGAAATGTCGGCTCGTTGTTTGGGAATCAATCCGGGTTGCTGCGGTGTTGCATAAAATGTCGGTCATCCGGCAGTTTGTTTTAGTAAAGAGCGTTGTACCATGGGTTACTGTTTAAGCGCAAGATGGGTTTTTGTTATTTAAAAAAAAAGTAGAAATAAGAAGGTGGAAGCGCAACACAAATATAAATGCTTCGGAAAGGTTTGCGTGACGACTGCTCGCAAAGCTCTTAACCAAGATTTGTAAAGCTTAAACTTTTTAAAGCGGCATTGGATGTTCGAATTTTTTTCTTAAATTTCTACGATGTCATGTCGGATCAAGGTCAGTTTGCGCGTTACTCACTGTCTTGCCACTCCACGGAGAAAAACTATACTGACCTACTTGAACGCATATTAGCGCTCTTTAAATTAATTAAAAAAAATATATATATATACACAAAGTGTCAGCTAAGCGAAGCGAGGTTAAACAGGAATTGTAGGGTATATTGAGGCAGCTGTTAAGGTCACCCTTTCATGTGAAGCATAGAAAACCAGACATGTTTCGACCGAGTGCTACGTCTTTAGCCAAACTTCTTTTTGAATTGCTAATGAATTTGACATGGAACTGAATTCAGCACTCAAATAAAATGAGGATCGAATTTCATTTACAAATAAAAAAAAATTCAACCCAAAACCGAAGGACTCATTAGTTCAAATGCTTTCTCCTTTGGGTTCCATGTCTACACCAAAAGCGTTCAAATGCGCGACGCGCGACGACTTCTTGAACCCTTCATAAAACAGTTAGCCCATCAAAAAGTGGTTTTACAGTTACCGTTCGTACGTTTATATATCGTATCTGAGACTTGAGGTTTTGAGCTGCTTACGCCATCGCATTAATTGGTCAGGCTTCCCGATTAGCGTAATCTATAACCCGTGTCACACGCACAACTCCGATTGGCATTTACAACGAATGAAATTCGTGTGATCGACGAATAGGCTCGCGATCTGTCGCGCGTGGAACGGCCCACGCTCGGAGTGTCGCGCGCTGATTGGCCGATCGTTCAAATGTCATTCGTTGTAAATGGCATTCGAGTTGCCCGTGTGGCATGGGTATAAGAGTGCCCATAAAGTAATGAATTTCGCCCATAAAGTATGTCCATAAAGCCCATAAATTAATAACTTTTGTATTGATGGGCGCCAGAAAAATAAACATGTGCGCAGGCTGGCGTACAGTTTTATTTAAAAATATTGGTTTCAATTCCAATAAACAAGGTAATACACTCACCTAAAAGCTGAGATAAGAGTACTTTAAACTTCTGAAATCCGTTAAGAAACCAAAGAATGAAGTTGCGTCTCGAATAACAAGATATTAATCCCCAGTGGACTCGTGACATCGAGGAAAAGTAGAAAGGGGAAAATAGATGGGGTTTCCTGCCTGCCTATGAAGGCCTCTTAAGTCATTGAAAATAAATATATTTAACTGTATTTTAGGTGAAGTAAAAAATACGCTTCATGGGTGCTTTTGGACTCAAGTTTAGAGTTTGCAAACTCGGCAGATTGGCGACATACTTCGGAAGTTCGAGGTGGATTCTCCAGTGACTTCACTAAATCAAGCAAAGAAATGCTTCCATATTCAGTATAATTGATCGATGAAATAAATAAACGTGTATTGCTTAAGGCTTACGGTGTGTCTTAGGAATGGGAGGCATAAACCATCAATGAATCATCACAGTGCTAGCAACATATTTCTTATGTTAAGTCACTAATCATTTTATAGTTTTTGACACCCCCCCCCCCCCCGCCAAAACCGCTTTGTACAAGATTACCTTAAGTAGAATTTTCCGAGACTGTAAGTATAGGCTCTTTATTAGCTTGGGTTCTGTGCGATACTTTCTCCGGGCACCTTAATCTACCTATAATTACGACCAGAACTGCTTGTATAAACCTTTTCTCTTCACAATAAAAATTATAATATTTGCAGCAGCCATAAAAATGCTTTAAGCTACTCTTCCTGATAACGAGCCTTTTCTAATGGCATGTTACAAAACAGGGATTACATGTTAAAAAAAATCTAAAAAGCAAGAAGAAATAAAAAAAGAAAAATGGCCCTTTTCCGCTTCCAGATTGCCGTGCAGATATTATGAAACATATATAGTTAGACCGTTAACTGTGATCTTCTACACAATCCACGTATTAAACCGAGTTCACTCCATGAAATTAAATTTTAATATAATCAGATGCAAGCAGGGCTTTCGCAGCCTAAAAAAACTTCCTGTGTCTTAGTACGTTTTTATGGAAGGCACATATGTAAAAGGGTCTTAATTCTTGTCCCTGCACTGCAGGCGTTCACAAAACTTCTGGTTTTGTATTAAAATTTCGATTGCTGTGCTTTAATTTTCGATAAGGCCTTGCCTCTTTGACGCATTTTTTTATTTTTTTTTACAGCCGTCGCGTTCAAACACTAACCCATGAGTTTATGTTTTTTGTTTTATATATACGCTACATGGCCTCGGCAAACCTCTCCGTCTTTCCATCATCTCTATCACTCACTACTGCGCGCTCCGTAAACAATGAAACTTAGATCATTTCGATGCCGACTAGTGCAATCCTTCTTTTCTAATGTCGAAATTTACATCGCGCAAGGGAACTTATATCTGAATTTACAGTGTGAAAGGGAATCTTTCACAATGAACTCACACCAACTTGCCCAAAATGTCCATTCTACTCAGAATTTACTAGCGATTAGATTATTGGGAATATAGGAGTAGGTACTACCCTCTAACATAATATTTAGTACTCAGAAATGCATAAGCAAACACTGTGCTGGATTATTGCAAAGTTTTTTTTTCTATCTATGAAGCAATTTCTTAAGTTTTATGACACGCTGTGGTTTTTCAGGTTTCAATTAGACGCTGATTTCTAGCTGGCTCAACAAAGTTGTGGTTTAAGCACGCTCTAGACACATACCGAACATTTTATAGCGCAGCTCTTAGGCGCCCGATTCTGGCTTGAGCGGCGTCTGGCGTCGGCGCTCGGCGTAACCGGGAGGTCTCGTGACCCCCTCCCCCCCCCCCCGAGGCCACGTGACCCCCTGAGGTTGCGTCCCCCCCCCCCCCCGAGGTCACGTGGCCACGGGGGTGAACGAGGAGGAGGGGAGGAGGAGTAGCAGGCAGAATGACGAGTTGAGGAGGAGGGAAGAGGGGTATACCTCCCCTCAGTACCCTTCCAACCTCCTCCTCAAGAGCTGCGCTCTAATTCGGAGTTACAGGGAGTTGTAAGCGGCTTTCATTTTTTATAGCTTGTCACTACATCTCGTTATGGTTCCTGTGACCTCCCTATATGTTCCCCTGGAGTGGAAGTGCTCCACTAAAAGAAGATTATTTCATTTGGCATAATCATGCTTCTTCGGAATAAGTGGCACAAAATCAAAGAAAACATGTTAAAGATTTAAGAGTAGAAAACATCTCCTTTCATAAAATAAAAAGGGCTTACACAAATTAAAAAGAAAATAACAGCGATTTCTTTCTAAAAAATATAGCATTTTTTATCTGGTTTTCAAACTGTTTTAATGACGAAGGGTTTAGGTGAATTCAATTGAGTACTTCTAAATTCTTCCGAGAGTGCGAGAAGCAAAATTAACCATACATACATCAGTACAACGCCTTGGCATAGTACATAATGGACTTTCGAAGCTAGATGAGTCTGCTCTCCTTCTGTTCGATTGATGAGCGCCAAAATACGATTGTGTTGTAATGAAACTGATAATAAATGCAAAGGTGCCAGCGAGCTGGACGAGATTGACGAAAGTAATCCATGGGGAAGGAAACCAATGGGGACAAAGGAGGAACACAAATCTCCAAACATAGCTAGGCGACGGGAGCGCGGCCAAATAAATCCGCCTGGTCCTGGTAACGAACCAGGGATCCGCCTGGTCCTGGCACCGAACCAGGCACCTCTCCATTTTCAGTGGAGCGCTCTACCAAATGACCTAACCAGGAATTAGACGTCAGTAAAGCAAAATGGTTTGATCAACTGCCACCAGTCTAACACCAACAAGGGCGAACGGCCAGCATTTTTAAGGTTATGGTGATACTGCGATTAAATGTAAATGTGCAACCGAGTTGGGCAAAAATGACCAAAAGATCCAAGACTATCGGATATTTTCGGTCGCGCACCAGTCACCTAGGTCTGTTTGGAGATTTGTGTTTGTCCTTTGCTTCCCTGTTCCCGTCCTCCAGGTATTATTTTCGGCATTGTTGTCCAGCTTGTTTGCATCTTTGCATTTATTTACATCATCGTAATAACGTTAAAAATGCAGGCCGTTCCCCTTGTTGGTGTTAGACTGGGTGGCAGCAAATAAAACCCGTTTGCGCTAATGATGTGAACTCCTGGTTAGCTCAGTGGGTAGAGCGCTCCACTGGAAATAAAGGTACCCCTGGTTCTATACCAGGACCAGACAGATTTTGTTCGGTCGCGCACCAGTCACCTAGCTGTGTTTGGAGATTTGTGTTGTTCTTTGTCCCCCTTGTTCTCTTCTCCAGGGATTATTTCCGTCATATGAGTTTGTATTTTGTCGGTTCGGTGGGTGAGCACAGGTAATATTTCTTGCGCCACTTGCGTTCTGAAAAGACCCTGCAGTTTAAGCAGTGCTATGGCCTCGTATACACGTTTGAAAAATATTATGGCGTGCGCTGCCGTTTTGAGCGATGCTAGCGCCTTTTAACCTTTCCGTCATTTACGGGTGCGCTAGCTGCACGTAATGGACCTTTTCCGAGAAGAGTTCTGCGCACGCGCGAGCGCTCGATGCTAAGCTGCGGAAGTCGGCACGAAAAATTGAGGAAATTCGGAAGAAGGCTGTGGATCAGCGAGTAGAACACGTAATTGCTGCTTATATATAATAGTGTTACACAAAAAAAGTGGACGGAAAGAAAAACACGACGTTTCAGTGGACGCCACGGATGCCCATCTTTAAAGTCGCGTTGGGCACGCGCCGCAGCTCAGACAACGAAGGAACTGGTAGCTTAACTCCCATTATCGATTGGTAGCGCAGGTGGGTCACTTCCTCGATTTTTAGTCCGTGCAGGCACCGCCTGGTGCTGTCGGTATGTAGATAAGGTCCATTGGGGTAAGCGAAAACAAAGTGGTGGCGTCTGCTGCATTGCCGGCGGCCAGCGTTAGCGACGCAATTACTGTTTCGGAACGCAGGAGGATTGAGGTATCTTCTAAGAATTCTAGGAGGAAGCATGTTTAAGGGTTGGAGCTGACTTTATAATGATCGCTGCTTCTGTTCCAGCACGTCAGGGAATCCAGAGCTGCTGCGAGCGCAGCCATCATTGATGCGATGGCCATGCGGCTTCTGGCGCATTTTGGTAAGCACACTCAGACTTTAGATATTTTTAAATTTTTCGATTCGTTACTTGTTCAGGTATTTTATATTTGTGTGAGAGCTTTTTTGCGGTCGTAGACAACACCTGTGTAATTTAGAAATATATTTGTAGTTCCTTTCTTCGCTCAGTGGTGTATGCTTTATCAAGAGACGCTTGGCAACATTGTACCACGAGCAGCGAATGTCCTGGTTGGAGGGCAGATCCGCCTCACCCTTGCGCGTGGTTGTAGGTTAAGCCGGTATCCCACTTGCTGCCCTCTTAATACGCATAAAAAAGACGTTCGTGTTTAAGCAGCGTAAAGCCGGTCTGCCATTGAGGGGCGCCGCCACTAGTCTGCTCCATAGATAATATATTTTGCCAGTGCAGTACGGCTGCAAGCCTGGGGCCTCTAACGTGCATCACGCAGGAGGGATACGCCTGCCAAGGTACGCCGGTATGATGCATATTCAGATCTGAACGGGCAGGGGTGGGGATTGATCCCAGCGTTCCTTCGCTCTTCTGCGCGATTCTTTGCTCCACGTTCTCCAAGCTGCAGTGCGCTAACATGCTCGTCCACTCAATCCCCATAATATAATTTTTAGACATTGGAAGCCAGATTTAAAGTTGCGAGACAAATTTTCGGAAAAGATTGCACAAACTGTACTTGGAATTCATACCAATCACGTATTACTTATTTTTGCCCTCTCACTTGACTTTCCATTAAATAAAACAGCATCATCCTTCCAAGATTGCTAGGATCTGTATTGACAAGCGAATTCGACTCAGTCTGGTTGGTTGTAAAGGCGTGATTGGCCATATAGCCTGAGAGAGTTATTACTTCTGGGGGCTAACGAAAGGGTAACGATAGCGAAAGAAACCCAGACAACTTTGATGAGCCTCCAAAGTGTGAAGCAAGCACCCACCGCCTATATCCGTAGACAAAACATGAGAGTCGGCGAACACAAAAACACCAACAAAAAACCAACAAACGAAATGACAACAGCACAAACCTCATCGGAACAGGAAAGAGGAGGCCTTGAAGGGCGGCCACCATTCGTCTCTTTCTGTCCTGAACCGGATGAGGATGGTCTCCTTCCCTTCGCCGAGTCTCATTTCTCATCACCTGCGAGGTTTACGACGCCCATTTTTTTATTTTTGCCAAGTCCATAAGATTTGACACAGACCCGAATGAAGTTGGTTCCAACTTTGGGTTTGTTCGATTTGGTATCTTTGGTAGACGTGGAACTAGGCCCTCGAGTGGCGTACTTGTACCGAAAATCAGAGATTCCTCTTTATATTTTTACAATGTACTTTTTTTGTTGCTCAGACGGAATGGCCATCCGATGGACACGACCAAATCCCAATTCGCTGCGACATGAGCTTTCAGGGAAAGTAATCAGCGTACCATGTTATCTCACCTTCCCTCATAATCATATACACTTTTTGTCTTTTTTTGCCATCTTTTAAAAACAAATTAAAGCCAAAAAAGAAATAAATTAACTTTGTGAACTGCAGAAGTAGAGACATTTTGGGGACAGGCTGCTCGTACCCATTTCAGAAGTGTAGCCGTACCGACAGCTTAAAAATGGCAGGGTGTGACCTACTACGTTCACAGTTCTCGTTCGGTGATTTGTTTCTTGGCGTTATTATTCGGCTAATGCGACAATCTTGACTGGCTGTGGATCACCGCTATTAAGTACGGGACCACCCTGCACGGGACTCGGAAGAACGCCCTGAATTTTTTAAGTTGTCGGTGACCTTAACTATAAGTTACAAAAGCTTAAGAAACGCAGGGCATGGCTTGATATGTCCACGCTTTAGGCTAATTACGTTCACATTTTTGTGATTCCTTTTTCGGGGTTCTTAACGGGTAACGTTGCAGTTTCATTGGGCATGGAGCAATGATATTGTGCTCGGAAGTCAACACGCTTCACGTTTCTTAGGTATGTCAGTTATCCTACAAACATATCTAAACGATCACAGTTTATTTCACTGTTTAGAGGCGGAGTAAATACAAACTGGTCTTTCTAAAAACTAGGTGTGTGTTTTTTTTTGTTTTTGTTTTAAAAGATACGACAACGAAATTTCGACGCGTATATTTTGGTGTATACGTGTTAAAGGGGCAATATCACTTCGGACACTCCAATATTTTGTTAAAAAAGACAAGAAAAGGAATTTTAAAACAAACTAAACGATTAGCAAAGAGCACCTAGTGGATATCGCTAGTGCCTCTTTTTTAATGCCCGTCTAGGAACCCTGACAGGTTGTGACGCTAACTGTCTCGCGTAGTGACGTCATCCCTGCAGCTCTACGGCCAACACAAGAGGGGAGTGAGGAACTCCTTACTCAACGGGAATCTCTTTTGTGTGTCCCAGACGTCGCTATTCTCTCTCTACAAGATTATAGAAGATTAACCCGCCACTCAATATTCACACAAAAGCAGCTTTGCGGTGAATGGGGAGGCCCGATCGCTGGCGTGCGTCGACCGCCGTGGTGGCTGGAACGGCTAGGGCATCCTGACGACGTCAGCCTGGCCGGAGCTTTGCTCATTTCTTGACAAACTACGTCACGATTGCGGCTGATGTGACGTGCTTTCCGCTGACTGCTCTCCAAGCGCTTGCCAGAGTGGGCTGTCTATAACGAAAAATACAGCCATCAGGCTCAAAATACAAACGTGCAATTGTCATTTACGGATATTGTGGATAATATTCAACAAATATTTGAACACGACGGGTATATTTCAAGTTTTGTTTAAGAACTCTTAAAGGGATACTCCGCCGTTTTCTTCATAGTCCCCGATTTGCCTAAAAATTTGCTAAAAACACCAACAAACATCGCTGAACTGGTAACCCAAATATTTGGGCAAAATAACTTTTTTCGCGAAGTTACAGAATTTACAATTTTGGTCCTCATCGTGTTTTTCAAAGTGAAAAGCTCTACTGGCAACATTGAAAAAGTGACGTCATGGGTGGGCAGGGGTTCACTCTTTGGGCTGTAGACTTGGTTCCGAACTGATTACAAACGGTTTTATGGTGTCAAATGAATGCTGTGGAAGGTCGCTCCAGCTCCCGCGCAGCAGCACGAGACAAATGCTCGGAACCATTTATTTTTAGACTGTCCGCTCGAACCGCAAGCCTGCCCACCCGTGACGTCACGGCAATCAAAAGCGCGGGTATATTCGAATCTTGGTTTTGGCGTCATTTTCATTCGCTGATTTCCCAATAACTATTATGAATTTCGCGATACTAAATAGCATACCGGAAAGAGTAAAGGACGGCGATTTCGAAAATATAGTTAGTTGGGGTTGCTCAAAAAATCACCGAGTTCCCCTTTAAGAGTACTTCATTTTATATAAATATTGACAGTTCAAGAAACGCAAGGCGTGGCAATAGTCCCGTGCATCCTATCATTATTCCGTAGCCAATCAGGCTGCGGCGATGAGCCGACAAGATTGCCGAAGGAGGAGTTACGAAGCAATATTAAATGAATGAATGATAGCTGCACGGAGCGCAAATTCGTCTGCTTTTTGAACAGGGGTTGCGATGATGTCAGAACACCGAGCTCTTATTGGCTGATTGAAAATATAGTGAGTAGACGTCAAGGCATCTAGCATTGAGGTCTACCCACTATCCTTTCAATCAAAGCCAATCAGAGCTCGGCGTCGTTCTGACGTCACCGCAACCCCTGCGCAAGAAGCAGGAAACTTGCTCTCCGCATAGGGATGCATTTTGATTGACACAATTTTTTCGCCGAGGCGAATTTTTAGTTGTATTTCTACTTTTGTCGGCACCAACACCTTTAAAAGTAAATGACTGTCAGAAACCAGCCTTGACACACGCTTATATTTGTAAGGACGGTAATTTTTGGCGAGTTTGACAATAGCGACAATTGTTGGGAAGCCAGGGTTGTGCTTAACGCAGTAGCCGAATATGAGAGGGAAATACATTTTGTAAGAATATTATCTTACACTATGACAAAACGTGACTAAACTGCTATTTTGGATTTTATTTTTCTCTTAGATATCACTCTTGATACATCCGAAACAGGACACGTCCTCGTGGAACAGTTTTTGTCCCTCATTCCGAATAATTGGGGTGTTATTTCCCCGATTAACTAGATTGTATAGAGCATCACAAGTATCTCAAGTAGCAGATACAAAAATTACAAATACTACCACTGCAAGAAGCATTCCAAACTAAAGTATTGGAAAAAAGTTACTTGTGCATGATATGCCTACAGACTTAAACCAAAGTTCCCTGAGGCATAGAAATTTCACTAAAGGGAAACGCGGTCTGTGCCTCGCGTATCTAAACTTCCTGATGTACCTGCAGTTGTTCTACGTGTAGATTTGGAAGAGCGGAGAGTGTCAAAATAAAGTGAGCTAAAAACCGTCGCTAGCTGTTTTTCACTCAGCTAGCGAGACCACTCGGAGTGCACCCAGTAGTCAGTCTTACTTCGTCACCGGTACCTGTGAACCTGAACTCCGTGTTCCGCGAAAGTGGTACGAAACCACGCTGACAGTCAAAACACAAACACATTCTGAAAAAAAAATCACAATTAGCGAGAACGATATTATTTTCCATGTTGATCGTTTTGGCAGATTTCGGTTCTCAAACTTGTCAATGTAGCTTCAAAATATTCCGGGGATTGGCTTGGACTGCTCGCGTTTCGTGATTCGTTATTTGTTAGGCGTTGATTTCCATTAAAGGCACAGTCCTGTTGCCTACGGTACGTTCACAAGATGATCGATCATCACCAAATTTTGTTTAACACTTCGACTAAAAAAAAAAAAAGATATTCGCGAATCATTACTTTTTGCCGTTTGTGTATACGCCAACTTCAAATTGCAAACAAAATTATATATAAAAAGTAAAGGACCATGCATTTTTGAAAAGTAAGGACCCTGTTTTTTGGCCCACATAAATACATTACGTAGCGCCGGAGCCTCTAACGCCGCGAGCGAGGTCGTCTTAAAACACGAAAGTTTTTTTAGACTATGCACATTATTTTCTCTAGACTATGCACATTATTTTCTCAAGTTTGTTAAAAAAAAGAATCATAAAGTCTAAAGGGAACGATCGATTTGTCTGCTTACAGGAAGTTTTTCTTCTTTACACATTGGAAAGGGAACTCAATTGTTAGAGTCCGAATTTCCCGGGAGGCCTGTCTGCACCGCGAAATATGCAAATTCGCATTCGAAGACGCGAAGAATCTCTCAACTGAAATTCTAAAACAAAGACAACTGACAGCGAGGGCAAACCATGTCGCGCGACCAATTGTCGCGGGTTTCATTTAAATAAAGAAAAATAGCAATTATTTAAATTAAATTGCATTGTTATTGTGAATGGTATTCTCGCTTGAAAGTGGACATTAAAAAGAGCGGCAGTGAGGCACATGTTTTGTTTAAGAAAAACATTGTTGTCAAAAATAAAGTTTATTAAAAATTATTCATAATTTTATGTTCCGTTGTTTTTGTTTTGTTTTTTACAAATTTTCGAATTTTTATGTAGCCCTCTATTGCGATACAAGGATACAAATGCTGCTTATTATAATTCACTCGGGAACTTTGTTTTTAATCTGCAGAGTATCCTGATATAGTTTCACTGGCAATGTCGTGTAAGACTGTTCGTTTGCAAGGTTGTCTAAGATTTGCAAAATTTGTGAACTGTTCGCGCTGCCTTATTAACCATAAATAGATACAAAACACACTTTATTGTATTACTAAGGGTCCCATATCCGTTAGAGGAAACGTAGTATATTCACAGACTGACGCAGATTAGTGGCTCTGATTAGGGCAGGTGTAAATTTCGGCGAATCTCCTTCGATGCGGTTGTACAGTAAACACGTGCGAAATGTCAAGTCATTGATTTTCTTTTTCAATGTATTAAAAAGAAAGTGAAAGGTTTGTTTCGCATCACCTTTAGGAATAAAACACAAATTAAGGTAACAGCGCAAGTTAATATACATTTTGATAGCTAATATTGAAAAAAGCGTACTGTGTTCATTTATAGATAATTCTCGTTATTGCAAGTTCTCACACATTATACGAGCGAAACCTCCGAATAAACCACGCCAAGGAACGGATGACAAAAACTGAACCCGGAAGATGGTTGAAAGGTGGTACAGACACTGATCAACTCGATTGTTTGCAATGATTATTTATTATTCACCGATTCTAACCGCTATAACAACGCCAGTGCAAAAACACTCACACGTCTCGACGAAAAACAAGAAGAAAATTGCATTCACAACGTCACGACCCAGGCCCATTCAGCAGGCAAGGGCCGAGAGGGCTGTCCCTAGTTCCTAGAAGTCTTGGTGCATTATTCCATTTGGACCTGGAGCCCGGAAGAGCGATCATTTCCTTGACTGTTCGTGTCTGGTGGAATGCATTCCCTTCGCTGCGCGCACCCTTATCTTGAAGGAGCTCCAGTTTAATTGGTGATCTGTCGTGGCTTGTGGATAAAAGCCCAGCGTCGTCTATTAAGTTAGCCTTTTCTACGCGTAATTTAATTTTGCTTTATTTATTAGAACAAGAACCGCTCTTGGACAAAGACGGCATGTGTTTGTTTTTTCTTTGGTCAAAATCAGGCACATTGAGTCTGAAAGCTGTTCCTCTTTCTTTATTTATATTTAATTTCTTGTTTTTCTTCTCTTTCTGAAAATGCAAAAAAAAAACGTTCAAATGCACTCGGCAATAATA
>JAZHYW010046278.1:0-38785 GCA_037355805.1 Ixodes ricinus | reverse complement strand
TATGCAGAAACAACACGAAGTTTTTCTGTGACATGATCAATGTGATTATTTCATAAAACGTTTTTGGCGAAATGCAAACCAAGGTAGAGTGGTATTTTAACAGTATCCATTTTTTGGCAGTCGCACTGATCACGTTTGATCATGAAGAATATGGGAACATCAAAAGGAATTTGTTTATGAGGGTTTCGGAAACACATCAGTATAGTTTTGTTGCGATTGACAAAAATACACTTGTTTGTTGAACCAACCCATTAATTGTACCATATCGTTTTGAAATATAGGAGCAGAGAGATTGTAATATTCGTGTGGTAATATTATTGCAGTGTCACCTGCGTATTGAAATAAATATTGATTTGAGCTTCAGGTGACCTATGTGATTATTATATATGTTAAAGAAAGGTAAAGGAACCAACGTAGATCCTTGTGGAACACCACACTTTATTTTAATTTGATCACTTGTTTTGTCCGTTAAGATTCGCCATTGGAAATCTGTTAGCAAAGTAACTTTTGAGAACGGTATGTAATGGCCCTCTAAAACCCATTCTGTACAGCTTTGCTAAAGATGACTGAATAATTTATGGTATCAAAGGCTCGGGATAGACCAAGAAACAGTGTGATAGCGATTTTATTATTGTCTAAAGCCTTATAAATGATATCCGAAATTTTTTCCATCAACGAAGCCGTGTTTTTTTTTTTTCGAAACTCGTATTGTGTTGAGAGTATTAAAGAAAATTTGTCACAAAATAAGGTCATTACTTTTGCTAAATACTTTTCTATGATGTGTGTCATGGGTGGTAGTATGAATATTAATCTATAATTTCTTAGATCTTTTTCATATACTTTTTTGTGTACTGGCCTTATGATAGACAATTTCATCCCGTCTGGGATATTTCTGCTTACCCATATGCCATTGAGAATTGAAAGCAAAACACCTCTCAGTTTATAAAACTTACAGTAAAGACCCCGCACTCTTATCAGGTCATGTCCTAGCTGGCTTCAATAAAGACATACTAGAAAGTATTTTTTCTTGATCGATCTCCGTCATCAAAGGTAAAAACGCTGAATTCACCGTAGTTCCGATATCGACAGAAGTGTTATTGTTTTTATTTATCATGGCTCTTAAATTTTCTACAGAATCCATAAGCGCATGGTTAAAAGGGTTTGAAATGACTCCAAAATTCGTTGTTTTCGCAAGCTTTTTGCAATTACTTCGTTAAAGTTTTGTTTAGCTTTTATACCTCATAACTGCCGTGTTAGTTGCCATATTCTTCGATAATTTACATTGGAGTCTTTGAACTCCTTCAAGTAATATTTCTCTTTTGCTAGTCGCATCGTAGCCGTTACTTTATTCCTCATTTTTCGGAATTTCTCTTTAAGAAGTACATTATCCGTTGTCTTTTTTACATCCTACCCAAAGCTTGTCTTTTAAATAACAGAGTTCCATTATACTTTATGGATTCATACGTTTTTCTTTTTTCTTTTTTTAGTCGTTTTCTTCTTTTTGAGTCAGAATAAATTTCTTCAAATTTATCAACTAGTCACGTATATGTAGCAATATGATCACATTCAATAAGCAGGTTCCATTCGTAACCTTGTATAAATCTGTCAATATTCTTGTTATCAAAAATAACTATATTATCATCTTCAGTCCGCGAGTTTTCAAAGATCCTCTCTTGCAGTAGTGTTGTAATTACAAAGTAACGATCTGCAACTTTTTGCTTGATCACCCCAGCTAGTGTTCTCAATTCACTTACTGTGACTATAATATCATCAATACAACTCAACTCTGATCAATACTGATGATTCAAACCTAAACAGATTTTTAACGCCAATGTTGAAACCACCCGCTAAATTAGATGAGGGTTATTATTAGTATTCTTTAACAAAAAAAAGAACTCAATTCGTCGCAAAAAGCAACTATGCTATTGGTGGGCGGTCTGCACACAGCACGAACTAATAAACGACTCGTTTTGCCAGTATACTGACACTGTTACCACTTCTGCCGAAATAAATGTGGTCTCCGCGCGCTCTGACACCCAGTCGTTTTTGGACAAACGTCAACACACCCCCACCTCTACGTTTTTCGCGGCACAAGTAAAGTGGACTGAAATTATTTAATTTAAATCATTGACAGGCAGTTTCATCGACATTTATGTTGGTTCACATTAGAACATCCAGCCTACTCAGAATGTCTAACAAATATACGTTCAATTGATCCCAGTGGTTTTGCAGACTTCTACTATTAATATGTATCAGTCTTAATGCATTACTTTCTTTCTCTACTGTTGTACGTTGTGTAAAAACATCCTAATCTAAGAATGACTGAAATGAGCTTTCCAGTTCAACGAATCTTGTTCAGACCTCTTGCATTCTCAATTCGAATAGGAGGAGCTCCTTCTATATGCCTTACAAATATGTTATTATTGCGCGTCCAAACAAATTTGTACGAATTTTCTTTGACCACATTCTTTGTATCCCAAAACAGCCCCCGAAAAGATTTAGGTAAATTTTCGGTAATGAATACTCCTTCAGTTCTGAGTGTTGTCCTTCTATCTGTCCACAAGTCCCTGCTCGCTTTCTCCCCTAACGGGGATCGGAGGGATTTTCCCTTCCCTGGCCTTCAGCTCGTGCACGGACTCGATTTGTTCGGGAGCGGGAACCAGAAATTCAAGCTTTGATGCAAGTTCCTGAACAACCTTCATTATATCTTCCTGTCTTTGCTGCTTTATGCCGCGAATTTCAATATTTCTTTCGACGAGAGTACATTTCCGCCTCGCTTAGTGCACTTCTGAGCTCGATCATCTCACGGGTATTTTGCTCTAGCCTCGTTTTCAGATCTTCCGATTTCTTTCTCAACTCCCTCATTTGGTTATAAGCTCATTCAAGCTCTTTTCCGTTTCTTCCACTGTCTTAGTCTGGTTCTCGATTTTCTGCATCATGGTATCGCCTTTGCTCGACTGTGCACTAAGTGATTTTTCCACACTTTCAATCTTTCCCAACATGTGTGTCAACGTTCTGTCTATCTCTGACGTCCTAGTCATGATAGATGCCAAGTTGCAATCTTGGGAATCCTGAGTCATCAAGTCACTCTCAATCGCTTTGACCGTGAATTCAGTATTGACAGACTGTTTGATCACCTCAGTGCGAGTGTTGCATGTGGCACAATGCCAAGATTTGAGGAGTCATGTTTTTGAACAATGTTATGGTCGTACCGGAACATTTCCTTACATAGTAGCAATTGTTGCTTTCGACGCACTCAACACACAGGGTATCTTTTGTGAAAGTTTTAAAGCATGCCAAACATTGGAATGTTTTTTACTTCACATGAGCTTCCTGGCACTAGTGGCACTCAAGGATACTCGCACGCAACGCCACTGGCCAAGAAACTCTTTTGTTGCGGTGTACTTTCAAGAACAAAAGCGAGCGTTTTCATTCAACCGAGGAAAAACTTGAGCGATTCAACATCTCCTTCGCGAAACTTGATGACGTAACTGGGGGATCGCAGTAGCCCCCGTGACGATATTTGAATGCGGCTGAGAAATTGGACCCCAGCATTGCGTGCGCGCTCGATTAGGGCTCGTGATAATTGACTAGCTCGAGAAGCATTCGGGTAGTGGCCCGTGTCCGATCGCTGCAGTGACGACAATAGCCGAACCCTAACAATGTCTGGAACTCGGCGCGTGTCCTGTGCTTTGTCAACCCCAGCGCGTGGCTATGATCAGCAATGGCGGCATATAATCGGCTCCAGATCACGTGGCCGCTTGTTCTGGCTGCGAGTTGAGGGGGTGAACGCTGCTCGTTTTTCTTTATTTTTTAACGAACGCATGTTGCATAGGTAATTAACGTCAGGAAACTGTTCTAAGCGGTATTTGCGCAAAGTACAAAAATCGTTGCATCCCCCTTTAATATTGATACAATTCAGATGATAAAAGTGCAGTTGCAGTTTGTGATTATTCTTTTGATTACTTCGCGCTATTATTGATGCTTCTGACTTTATTTAGAGCTTAATGAAGGTATGGCTTGCAATTCTAATTACTTCGACCCATCAATAACACGAGGTACAAGATAAAAATTCCACAAATATTTTGGATTACTCCCTGGATTACTTCGAGGATTTATTGACGAAAATATAACTTGGTAGAAGCTCATTTGACCTACTTATTAGTTTTTGGTTACACAGGTATCAACGACACAAATAAATTTACAGAAGCAAAATTTTCATTACTCAGTCGATTACTTTGAAATATAATTGACAAATGCGGCTACATTAAAGTTCAGTTCAGATTTGCATTACTGCTTTGATTACTCCGTGTTACTAGATACTCAACGGACTTTAAATTAACTCAATTAACAAAGTGGTTACTTTTTATCTTTCCCCGATATATTAGCCACGACTGAGTTTATATCAGCATTATGGACATCTTCACTACTTGGAGTAACTGACATATTTGACTATATTAATCTAATTGACATAATCCGCTCTCTCATTATTACTTTGAGCTCTTATGCAACCGAGTGATTTATTTTCAGCCCAGTTACCATTTTGATCCCTCTTTGGATTACTTCGACTTACTATTGACCCAATGTAGTTTGATTTGGCCTAATTGACATCACAATAACTCTTGACAGAACTTTAGCAAATTATAAACTAGCTAACTTATTATGAGCACGAGTCACATTATTATAACTCTTGATTACTTCGAGTTACTATTGACCCAATGACATTATATCGCCCTAATTGACATCTTG
The DNA here is from genome assembly GCA_037355805.1 of Ixodes ricinus. Classification (NCBI taxonomy): domain Eukaryota; kingdom Metazoa; phylum Arthropoda; class Arachnida; order Ixodida; family Ixodidae; genus Ixodes; species Ixodes ricinus. Next base: position 34,036 of record JAZHYW010046278.1, on the reverse strand, counting down.
ATGACTTTGAGCAAATATTACACCAATCGAGCTTAATGGATGTTGTGATTAGTAGTTTAACTACTAATCCTTATTAAGCTTAATTGATGTTGTGATTAGTAGTTTGACTACTTCGAGTCACTTTTGACCCATAGATTTTAATACTGCCTAAATGACGTTATGACAACACTTTTGATTACTTTGAGGATATTCAGCCAAATGATTTATTATATGAGCTCAATTGACATAATGATTACTCTTTTTATTATTTTAAGTTGCTATTGACCCAATTAACTTTATTTGGCCTGATTGCCATTTTGGGAACTCTTAAATACTTCGAGTTAGTATACAACTAGTTAATCTGTTACAAGCTCAATTCACATTATTATTACTCTTTTGATTACTTGGAGTTGCTTTCGACCCAGTTGACTTTAATTAGGCCTAATTGACATTGTGATGACCGTTTTGATTAATTTGAGCTAATTATCAGCTAACTGATTTATTATAAACCTAGTTGTCACTATGATTACTATTTTGATTACTTAGAGTTACTATTGAGCCAGCTGACTTTAACTCGGCCTAATTTACATTGTGATGACCGCTTTGATTACTTCGAACTAATATTCAACCGATTTATTTATTTCGAGCCCAATAGACATGATTAGTATTTTGATTACTTTGAGTTACTGTTGACTCAATGGACTTTAATTCGGTATAATTGACATTTGGTGACTTGCATGATTACTTAAAGTGATTATGTCACCAATCGATCTATTATGTGCTCAGTTCACGTTGGTATTACACTTTTGATTACTTCAAGTTATTATTGACAAACTAAACTGTAATTCACCTAGTTCAGATTTCAGTGACTCTTGATTACTTGAAGTTGTAAAAAGTAAATTGTTTAAATAATTGGCTCAAAGTACTAAAAACATTTTTACACTGTCAGTTAGGCCAACAGAACTCGAAGTAATCAAAAGAGTAATAAGCATGTGATTTGAAGTCATAATAAATCAGTTTGTGTTATAATAACTCGAAGTAATAAAAAATCACCAAAATGTAAATTATGCCGAATTAAAGTCTATTGGTCAGTAGTAACTCAAAGTAATAAAAAGTAATAATAATGTCAACCAGCCTCATAATAAATCAATAGGTTGAATATTAGAACAAAGTAATCAAATGAGTCAACGCAATGTAACGTAGACCGCATTAAAGTCAATCGGGTCAAAAGCAACTCGAAGTAATCAAGAGTAATATTACCGTGAATTCAGCTCATAATAAATTAATTGGTTGTATAACTCGAAGTAACCAAAATAGTCACTATAGGATGTATGTTGGACCGAATTAAGGTTTATTGGGTCAATAGAAACTCAATGAAAAGAGTAACTATAATGTCTACTAAGCTTATAATAAATTAATTGGTTGAATATTAGCTCAAAGTAATCGAAAGAGTCATCAAAATGTAATGTAGGCCGAATTAAAGTCTGTTGTGTCAAAAGTAACTTCAAGGAATCAAGAGTAATATGAAAGTAATTTGAGCTCACAATAGGTCGATTGGTGATATAATAACTCTAAGTAACCAAGAGTCACCAAAATGTCAATTATGCTTCATAAAACTCCATTGGGTCAATAGGCTCATATTAAATCAATTATTTGAATATTACCTCAAAGTAACCAAAACGGTCATCACCTTCTCAATTAGGCCTAATTAAAGTAAGCTGGTTCATTAGTAACTTAAAATAATAAAAAATAATCATATAGTCAACTAGGCGTATAATCAATCAATTGGTTGAATATTACCTCAAAGTAATCAAGAGTCATCAAAATGTCATGTAGAATTAAAGTTCGTTGGGTGAAAAGCAACTCGAAGTAATCAAGAGTAATCATATTGTCTACTGGGCTCATAATAATTCAATTGGTTGAATATTAGCTCAAAGTAATCAAAGCGGTCGTCACAACGTTAATTATGCCGAATTAAAGTCAGCTGGGTCAAAAGTAACTCCAAGTAATTAAAAGAGTTATAATAATGTGAAATGAGCTCGTAATAGATGAACTAGTCGTATACTAACTCGAAGTAATCAAGAGAGTCCCCAAAATGTCCACTAGGCTGAAATAAAGTTGATTGGGTCGATGGTAACTGAAAGTAATACATAGAATAATTATAATGTCAATTGAGCTCCTAGTAAATAATTTGCTAGAATATTTTCTTAAATTAACCAAAAGAAGCATCATAATGTCAATTAGGTCATATTAAAGTCCATGGGTCAAAAGTAACTCTAAGCAGTCAAAAGGGTAATAATATTGTGAATTGAACTCATAATACCTGAACTGGTTGCATATTAACTCGAAGTACTCAAGAGAGGCACAACAATATCAATTAGCTAACATAAGGTGTGTTAAGTAAATAGTAACTCCAAGTAATCAAACTACTAATCACAACATCAATTAAGCTTATAACAGATCAATTGGCTGAATATTACCTCAAAGTGTTCAAGTAATCAAGACATCAACTAGGGTGAATTAAAGTCCATTCGGTTAATTGTAACTCGAAGTAATCAAAAGAGTAATCATAATGTGACTCGTGCTCATAATAGATCAGTTAGTCTATAATTTGCTAAAAGTAATGTTAAGAGTAACCATGATATCAATTAGGCTGAATCAAACTCCAATGGGTCAATATTAAATCGAAGTAATCAAAAAAGTGACTAAAATGGGAACTAACCTAAAAATAAAGCATTCGGTGATATAAAACCTCAAAGAAATAATGAAAGTGAGGATTATGTCATTTATACCAGTATAAAGTCAATAGGTAACTAGTTATTCAAAGTTATTAAGATGCTAATAATGTTGACATTAACTCAGGTATGTGACTAATATAGGGGGAAAGGTAAAAAGGAACCACAATTAATTGATTTAGTTTAAAGTCAGTTGGGTGAATAGTAAGACGGATTAATCAAAGGAGTAATATTAAACTCTTAGCTGAACACATATGAAGTCGCCTTTGTCAGTATTAATTCAAAGTGATCGACTGAGTAATGAAATGTTTGCTTCTATAAAGTTGCTTGCGTCAATAATAGCTACATAACCAGAAGTAATAAAAATATGCTTTTGTCAATAATTCCTCGAAGTAATCGAGAAAATAATAGAAATGTTTGCTGAACTGTTATTATATAAACTGTGTTATTATTGGGTCGAAGTAATTACAAGTGGAAGCGATTTTAAGTCAGCGGTGTCAAAACAGCGATAAGTAATAAAAGGAGTATTCACAAATTGCAATTGTACTTATATCATTTGAAATCTATCAATAATACGCCGAAGTAATGAAAAAGAGTAAAGAAAACGTCAATTCAGCTAAAGTCGAGTGCGCCCCTAAGAGCTCGAGGTTACCAAAAGAGTAATCCACATGTCGATCGTGCGACTAGTAACCTCAAGTGATCGAAATAGCGATCAATATATCAGTGGTCCCCAAACAAAATCTAATTGTACAAAAAATGACTCGAATTTATCAAAAGTGTAAGCGAAACACAACCACCGAAGACAAAAGCGTGCATGTATATACTATGGATTAAATTGACCAACCCCGGGATTAAATCGGGTAGCGCTGAGAGGAAATTGAATGGCGCTTGAATTAAATTAAAAGGCACTTGGATTAAATTGAGCACCATTTGGATTAAAATGAACGGAAAGACGTGTAGATAAGGAGCTGCGCGGGACCTTGTCGGGTCAGTCTCGCTCTTGAGTCCTGTTACGCCGCCAAATCGCCGCCCGCCTTTCTGCTGTCTCGAAGCTTGATACTTTATTTAATTTGACACAAGTTCGCTGATTAAACCTTTTTTTTAGTTAATTATTTATCGTCTATTCACCCTACTCAGTGAATATTTGCTCAAGACCATGAAAAAAATATTCTCGCCAGAATCACTTGGCTCCTAGAAACGAATAGCCATGGTCGTTCGTCGCGAAACAGACGGGCTTCCGGGTCCGGGCCTATCCGCTCAGGATAGCCTAGTCCTCATCCACAAAGCCATCACTTCGAAGCGACCATACTACAATCCCCATTCGCTTGTAGCCATCGATATTCAAAAGGCCTTTGATTCGGTCCCTCACGTGGCGGTGATTTGAGGGGCAGTAAACAGAGACAGCAGGGGGAGAACCTTCAAGTTATCCGCGCCTTCCTTGGAACCGCCAATTCGAAACGGCCATTTGCAAGACGAGGAGCACCAAGGTCACCAACAGGATAAGGTTTCCCCAAGTGCAGTACTTTCGCCAGTACTGTTCAATAGGGTTTTGGCGGACCTGGCACGTTCGCTAGTGAAAGTGCACGGATTGGGATGCACAATCTACGCCGACGATATCACCATCTGGGCAAAGACTGGCCGCGCCTCGAAGCAGAGCGCAATTCTACAGACAGCCTTTGACAACATTCAAGAATTTTCTACGAATACCGAACTGCTGCTCTCTCGAGAATGGACAGACAATCTGGCCATCTATCACAAGGGGGACGGGACGAGAAAGTCGGCAGGAAGATCACGCTCCACGTCAATGGGAATCAGATTCAACAGCAACCAGCCGTCAAGATTCTTGGCATCCAGATCAACGAGGATGGGAAGGCAGGCAGCTGGTACAAACAGGCAAGAAGCCAGCGGAGGCAAAGCCTTATATCGTAAGAAAAACTACAAAAAATATGAGGAGCTGAAGGGAAGACTTTAAGGACCATGGCCAAAGCACTAATTATCCCCAAGGCATCTTACGGAAGAAATTATCTCAAACTAACCAAAGTGCAAAAGAATAGTCTAGAAGTGCTCAACCGTGATGCCATGATGGGTATCACTGGCTTCCCGAAGTAAAAAAGAAAGGTGAAATAACTTTAATGAGTTGCCGGCCTCAACAGAATTGAAGAGATTGCGGGAGAAAAACAAAAGATTCCAATGCTCAGACCGCAAAAAACAAGATCAACAATGGAGATCCTCAGAGATCTCGGGTACGGAAAAGACGAGTAACCTGTCATGGTGGATTCATTTCCACCGTGGGAAGACGAAGTCGTGGCGGATGCAAGACCCTCAGCACAAAACCAAGGTGTCGCCCAGCAAAACAGAAGAGAAAACGCTGCTGGCGAACATCTTGATAAAGTCTCTCAACTTCTTCAGGATAACGCGAACGTCGTTGTTTGCACCGACGCTGCACAGGACGACGAACAAACCTGGATAGCGCACTACAACGAAAGCAATCTCAAGACATTAGCCGACTCAGTCGGTAAAGACACCAGCGTCGAAGAAGCAGAATTGAAGACCATCGAAAAATCCGTAAAGGACTTTGTCCCAGCAAAATCTATGCGGAACCAGAACGTTTACACAGACTCGAAAGAGGCAGTTCGGGAACGCAACAAACATGACAGCCGAAAGCGCACTGTCAGAAGAATCAAGGCAAATTACTAAAGAGATACGAGCCGAGGGTCACAGCATATAAGGTGCGATAATAAGGTGGATCCCGGGACACCAAGGCATCCACGACAACGACGAGGCGCACGCAGACGCGCGGGAAGAGCTTCATGCCTTCCCACCCGGCCCAGGCTCAACTCGCCCCGTCGTCGCCAGAGGAACGCAGGAAAGGCTTGCTCCTGCAGAAATGAAAGCCTAAGAGCGCCAGGAAATAAAGCAACGCCTCGCTGAGCTACGAAAACGAGACGAGCACCCGCTTCCGTCGAATCAATGCAGTAGACGGGAGAGGGTGTGTCTAAGAAGTTTCAGAACCGGCACCTCCATGACACCGGCCCGAAGGAGCCTCTCCAGGATGAAGGCAAATGTGACGAAAGATGGACGGGACGGCCTGTGCGAGGACTGTCACGTCCTCGCGAGCATAAACACGTCTTTTGGGACTGCCCGAGGAGCCAAAGTGAACGCAAGACAGCCATCGATTACCCAAGAATGGATCCTTCCAGAAGGTTTGTCCAAAAATAGGAAGGCCACCTTAGATTCGCTTGTCGACTACATCAACTCGGCCGAGATTATTCGATACATTTAGCTCCTTTCACCAACCCCTTCCCCTCCCGTAACCGATGACAAAGATCAAGGGTTGCGGGCACCCTCTCTATCTATTTTTCTTCTTCTGATAAATAAAACACTGTCTCACTTACCCCTCATATATTTTCTCTTGTTCTTTTTGTTTGTTTCAGTTACCGTGGCGTGAACATAACAAATGGCCAGTATACAAAGTGGCGGCCTTGGGCACATTGATTAATTTTCTGCGCCCTCAAAAGGCTTTTGAATCAAATTTGTGCCTTGCGATTGTTTTAATCACACTCTGAAATACACTCTTACGCAGCCGTTGTGTCTAATTCGTGGGTCGCGTTGTACTGACATCTCGAACATGCAGGTATCATATATCCTTCACTTTGTAGTATCTTGAACTTCAAGCTTCATCAGTCCCAAGAAGACCGCCATTAGTCATTGTCACAGATGTCGTACACTGAGTTCGGCTGAGCGCTTGGCTGGCTTTCCTGTCCGACCAATGAGTCGAAGGATGGTCGTCATTGGGCTCGGGCACGTCCGCTGCGCGCCATCGTGAGACGGAGTGCAATACGTGCAATCGTTCATGCTGGGTGAATCGCTTCGCTAAACCAGCTCTTTTAGTTCGACGATTTATTTGCCCTTCAAGCCGCCATTCTTTGTCGAAACGCGTTCAACTCTCGTGTAATAAAAAATATATATATAATAATTAGTGAGTGGTTGCGTTAGAAGAGCTAGCTGTCTCTTAGATGTGACTAATGGTTGGGTAGCGGAACGAGTTGAATTGGATGGCGGCTGTGTGTTTAGAAATGGGACCCGTAGGGCTTCTTTGACTGCTGCCATTAATATTTCTTGCCGGCTTTCTCGCGATTTTTGTTGTTTACGAGTGCTTGCCCAATCATTTGAGAGTGAGGTATACATTTTTGTTTTATTGCGGCTTTGGAAGATGGTCATATATCTCAACGAACGTTTGCTTCTGGGTAAGTGGACAGCGGTCTTCTTGTTACTGCGCGCTCTCGAAGCGAAGACGAGGCGTTACTCGATGGCTTCTCACCTTTCTGTATGGAATGACTGATTTAGTTTATGTAGTTATTATTACTGGCCGATACCGATGGGGTATAGTTTTATCTTCAATAAAAAAAGCCAGGATCGCTTGATTGAATGGGAGCTATTTACTCCCGCATTTGGTGCAGGAGGTGTGTGTAAAGTACTTGCTTTTAGACACGTCTATGGTGGGTTCAGGGGAAGCTCGTCCCACCCCTTTTCACTTTAGCAATACGAACGCTGGATAGGAAGTCGCCTCTCCAGCGTTTGTTCTGCCAAGGCAGTGGTTCTCGACTCTTGATGTATCGCTGATTCCCCGTGGATCGGTGGAGATGATGGAGGACCAGGTTCATTGTGAGGGGAAGAGAAATGTATAGGATAATTACGATAATGATTTAATAAATGAATATAACTAAGGGCTAGTTTGAAGTAGACGTCTCCCATTGACAGGCACATGAGAAAACTCACTAAAAAAATAACGTTTCTTCCTAATCGGGACTGATGAGGCGGGGTTTCGCGGACCCCTGAATGCCTTCGTGGACACCCGGGGGATCGGTGGCCGAGTGGGTTAGCGCACACCAGCTCGGAGCACGTGGAGCGAAAGCTCGCGCTGCAGAACCCAGGGATCCTGGGTTCAATCCCCACCCCTGCCCGTTTCGATCTGAATGAGCCTCGTACCGGCGTGCGGTCGTGTATCACTACTGCGTGGTGCACGTTAAAGACCCCAGGCTAGCGGTTGTACTGCACTGGCTAAATTGCTCATCTACAGCGAGTGACTCGTCGCAACTTTAAAATGGCTGACGAACGACTCGCTGTATAAATATCCACACAACCCCCAATCGTGGACACCCATCTGAGAACCACAGTGCTATGTTGTAAAAAGGTGAGAGGAGATTTCTCCTGAACTCTTCACCTGTCGCAAACAATAGTGTGTCCTTAATGCGAGCATTTTTTAACGTTTGACAAGTGTGGAATTCATATTATAGGTGAAACATTAAAGCAAGAAACTTCTGTAAAGCAAGCTGCATGGACACGAACCTAGGGTATCATTTTAATATTGTATATCTTATGATTTGTTTTACTACCCATTGGAATTGTCTACTTTTGAGAACAACGCGAATGCCAAAGATACCGTCTACACACGATGTAGCCCAGAAGCATCCACGCACGCAGGCATAGTGTAGGAAAGAACGGTAAAATAACAGTGGTAGAAACCTTTCTTTGTAACAACTTTCGACAACCACCAGATATACTAAGTTAGTATCACTGAATTTCCACTTTATCACTAGATTTCCAAGTCGTCAGATGACAAAGAGTGTGTTGATTAAGTATTTTTCGATTTCCGTAAAGCCTTCCACAGAGTGCCACATAGCTTAATGCTGTACAAATTGGCTTTGCTTAATACAGTCCACAAAGTCTTGAACTGGATACGAGGTTACTTGGCATGTCGAGAGTAGCGCATTCTATTAAATGGTAGTTCATCGTCATTAACCAGGGTTACGTCGGGAGTGCCTCAGAGTTATGTTTTAAGACCTCTTTTATTCATTGTTCGTATTGATATTATTTAAAATATGCAGTAGAGGGATATAAACTTGTCAGACAACATTGTCACCTTGCAAGATGACCCAAGCGTTTTACCCAGGGTGGAGAATAAAAATCATTATGACTAAAATCGTGATGCAAATCTTGTTTTAAATTGTGATTTAAATCAGACCAGTTTTACGTATGATGACTTCAATCGAGCCTTTCCGGCAAAATAATTTCGAAAATATATTTTATGTACTGCATGTCTATCATTTTATGATTTGTCAATGTGAATTTGTTTTTTTATAAAAAAAAAACACAAAGCAAAAAATAGTAATATAGGCTGAACACGATCAAGTAGAAGCTGTCTTTTGAGCAAATTGAAGTTTTGAACTTGATTTTTACTTTTCACTTCATTCATGAGCTACGTAATATCCTACTGCAACAAAATCAAAACGCAAAAGAAATAAAAAAAACTAGAAAAGTAATTTTCGAATCAAGTCAGAACTTAAAAAAAAAGGAAATAAAGCTTTTGTACTCAACTAAAATTCAACTTGTTTTTGTTCTAGTATGGCGGGGATAACAGCAAAAAAGTTATCAACTCAACTGGACTTTCCATTCACAGTAATATTTTCTTCATATCGTTATCAGTTGTCACATGAATTGATCAATCGATCTATTTCACTATTTACTGTCTACAATGTATTAAATAAAATAAATAAATAAAATAAAATAAATATTTATTTGATTAAAACAATCATGATTGTTTTTTTTATCTGGCTTTATCCAATCGGCTTGATCGGTGGAATATTAATGCCACGCACGGCTCCGGGCAAGCGCGCCCATGGCCGAGTATGGCGGCGAGCCAACAAGACTCCTGGGTTTTCAAAAGGAGGTCGTTGATACTGTATTGTTTTTGTCTGCTCGTTTTTCTTTTGATTATTTGTCTTTAGTGAGCAAGAAAACGCTCGCGCGCGATTTGATAGTCAGGTTGTTCCCGACGATCGATGTATCGAACTGTTTTTTTGTCATGGCGGCCAAGATGTGCTGAGCCGAGTTGAGCGTATGTGTGTACCACCTTGGGTGAAAACGTTCTTTTTTAAGTTACACACCAATACGTTGCCGGTCAAGGTGTGGCTAAGAAAAAAAGGGTTTTGATGTGCCGCGGACGGTTGAATGTTTTTTATGCAAGCAACCTGAGACTATTGAGCACGTATTCAATTTTTGCATGGATGTCGTATTTTTCTGGGACGTGCTCCAGCGCTCGCTAAAGAAAGAGCTGTGTATCACCCCGTCTGGCATTCGTTTTTTCAAAGGAATGAACGATGACTGCGTGCCATTTGATTTTTTTTGGGGGTCTTTGTAGTATTTGGCGCTCACGCAAGGCAGTATGGCATGCGACCTTACTGCCAAAGAAGTTCGCTTACTATTTCTTCTCTCTTGTGAAGCAGGTCGAGAGTGTTTTTCCACGCGCAAGCCTAAGCTCGAATGGCTAGGACTTTGTAAAGCGCTTTTGAAAATGAGAGTATTTTAACGCGCCCTGCAGAAGACCTGCAGCGCATTTAGTATTGAATTGACATGTGTTGTTTGTGTTGCAATAAAAAAGAAGCGCCTATGGCCGAGTGGTTATCGTGCTTGGCTCCCACGCGAAGGGCCGAGGTTCGATGCCTGGGAAAGGATGCACCTTTTTGTTGTTTCTGTATATGTGGTGTTCTGGTAAATTCGAGAACTCTGTGGCTTGTTTCAGGTCCGAATATTTTAGGCGCCGAATCTCGGCGAAAAGCGCCGAACGCCCACGAGTGTATAAATGTCGCTCCTTTTAGATGCGGAGCACCTCTTGCTTGGGGCTATGTCCCGCGGCGTCGTAGTCCGCACTCACGTGACTACGCATGCGCAGCTCTCACTCCTCTTCCCTCTCTCCAACAGCTGCGCGTTACTATCTCCCGCTCTCTCTCTCTACCAGCTGCGTGCACTGCGCGTGCGTTCGGGTGTGCCTCCCACCGCGCGCGCACGCGCAGCTCTACTTCCTCCTCCTAGTCTCTCCTCTCCTTCAAGTGTGAAAAAAAATAAACGGAGTGCGGCGGAGGCGTTCCAAATTTCTCTGCCGCGAGCCGCGGCGAGAGAGGCTTCGCCTACGGGATTACGCTGGGGCCAGTCGGTGGCGCCATCTCTCGACGTCAGCACGCAAACTACTGTCTCTTTCCTCGGAACCAACACGATGCTCCGCATCACCCCATGGTTTTCCCTCGGGAAGATGGTGTAATTTTTTTCCACGCGCATAGCTTAAAGGAGCGGTGCAACGATATTCAATTGGAATGTTTTTCACTTTACGCAAAGCTTACTGGCACTAGTGGGACTCAAGGATACTCGCTACGCAACGCCACTGTTCAAGAAACTCCTTCGTTGCGGTGTAATTTCAAGGAGAAAAGCGATCATTCTCATTCAATCTCTCCTTTGCAAAATTTGATGACGTAACGTGGGGATCCGCAGTACACCCAGTGACGATGTCTGAATACGGTTCATAGATTGGACCCAGATGCATTGCGTGGGCACTCGATTTAGACTCGTGATAATTACTAGCTTGAGAAGCATTCGGAGTAGTGGCCCGTATCCAATCGCTGCACCGACGACAATAGCCGAGCCATCAACAGTGCCTGGAACTCAGCGCGTGTCCTGTGCTTTGCCAACCACAGCGCGTGGCTATGATCAACATTGGCGGCATATAATCGGCTCCAGATCACGTGGGCGCTTGTTCTGGCTGCGAGTTGAGGGAATAAACGCTGCTCGTTTTTCTTTAAATTTTTCTGGGACTTCTATTGCGTGGGGTGAAAAACGAACGCCGTGTTTCATAGGTCATTAACGTCAGGGATCCGTTCTAAGCTGGTATTTCCGCAAAGTACAAAAAATGTTGCATCGCTCGCTTTAAGCTCGAATGGCTAGGACTTTGTAAAGCGCTTTTGAAAATGAGAGTATTTTAACGTGCCCTGCAGAAGACCTGCAGCGCATTTAGTATTGAATTGACATGTGTTGTTTGTGTTGCAATAAAAAAGAAAAAGCGCCTATGGCCGAGTGGTTATCGTGCTTGGCTCCCACGCGAAGGGCCGAGGTTCGATGCCTGGGAAAGGATGCACCTTTTTGTTGTTTCTGTATATGTGGTGTTCTGGTAAATTCGAGAACTCTGTTGCTTGTTTCAGGTCCGAATATTTTAGCGCCGACTCGAATCTCGGCGAAAAGCGCCGAACGCCCACGAGTGTATAAATGTCGCTCCGCGTGGCGACCCGGAGTCAGTCTCGCCCCAGCGCTCGATCCTGCTGTTTCGCCGACATCGACGCCTGCGACACGAACCTTATTTTATTTTGTTTTTGGCACAAGTTCGCCAAATTAAACATTTAGTCTTCTTTAGTCATTCATCGCCTCATCAGTTGTCATTCGTGACAATATGAGCCTCCTTATAAATAAATGCAACTACATGTGTTTTTCAAGAAGCCTAGCTATTACACATTTCTCAAGTTTACGTAATTATTGGTACAATCCTGAATAGTGTCACTGAGTATTTTTACCTAGAAGTGTTGTTCAAAAATTTCTTTATTTTGAATAGTAATATAAAAGCACAGTAACGAAAAAAAGCAAAGTCTTATATTTTATGCGCCGAAATTTCAATAGCGCGTCGCGGAATGTGAAATAAGCGCTGTATTTCTTTTTTTTTCCCTGTGAGGTCTTATCTAGGTTACGCTTCTGTTATCAAAATATCAAAAAAGTATCAAAAATATCTTTACAAAAACCTTAAAATGTAGGCCGTGCAGCTTGTTCTAAATAACTGTGACCCTTACTCTAGCATGTCAGCACTGAAGGCCCTGCTGCGCTGGGAAGCGCTTCAAATCGAAAGAGGAGAAAAATAAAATTCAAGTTTTATTTATCGCATATTTTAAAACAACACTGGAATTGATCCAACAGCATATTTTGTTTAACCCTCATACCTCCCTTCTTGTTGCGATAATAATAAAAACATATTTATCTGTGCAGTTCTTGAACATTCTATTCTGCGTACGCATTTATTGTTAAGACGTCCAGAGAATGGAAAAACCTTCCAGAATAAATTGCGTGCATTGATAACAATGATGTTTTCTTTTCCCGCTTGTTTAAATATATAAAATAGCCCCCCCCCCCTTTTTTCCTTTCTTACAATAATGGCCACGAGACGATGGAGGTACAATATAAATAATAAAAAAATATGGCACCTGCTTTCTTCGCCTCGAACGCGCACCTGTTGGCCTGCGGAGATCGCATGCCAGGCTCTTTATTTGTAGACATTGGAACGCTAGATTCTCGCTCGCTATTGTAATACAAAGTGCTTGCCTGTAAAATGAATTCCGTACATTTTTTTTTTAAAAACAACGTTCAATTCTTTTGTAGAGTAAACAGAGCCGATATAAATTGTTGTGAGCGAAATGGCGATTCAGAGGGTGCGGGCGTTTGTTGTGATCGTAGTCGGGCACGTTGGTATATGTAAACATCATGGGAGAGGGGAGATGGGCCTTTGAACAATGCTTTTTCGTAGAAACCTCGCTCCAAAATGTTTAGAGCGCGGCTCTTAGACGCCCGTTTCCGAGTTTCGGTCGGCGTCACCGTAACCACGCTAAAATTAGCGGGAAGATAGACGTCACGTGACCTCAGCACCAATTCAATTTCCCGCTAAAATTATCGGGGAACTTCAGTTTCTCCGCTAGATTTAGCGAACCAATTCAGTTTCTCCGCTAGATTTAGCGGAGAAATACAGTTTCTCCGCTAGATTAAGCGGGGAAACTGAATTGGTGTTGAGGTTAGGTGGCGTCAATTTTTCAGCTAAATTTAGCGGGGAAATTGTGGGAGGAGGGGAGGGTACGGACGAGGAGGATGGGAGGGTGCCCAGGAGGAGGAGGGGAGACTACGGAGAAGCAGGAAAGGAGAAGGGGAGGGGGAAGAGGGGAGAGGAGGACAGGAGGAGGGGATGGAGGGGGTAGGGAGGAGGAGAAGGAGGCATACCCGCCCCTTCGTATCCTTTCCTCCTCCTCCTCAAGAGCTGCGCTCTAATTTTGCATTACAGAGATTTGTAAACGTCTTTCATTTTTGTATTGATCGATCATTAGGATTTCAATGGCGTAGCAGCAACGAAGGTCATAATAAACAAACTAAATTTGTTGGGCTAAAAAGACCACTTTAGAATAAAAGTAAATGAAGATAAGAGCTCAACGCTATGTTATAACTAATGTAAACAGCCAGCTCTTAAAAAAAGAAAGTTCAGGACGCGGGTAAAGAGTATTAGAGGGTGATTGCCAAGTAAAAACGTAGGATGAAATCGAAGATGATCCGTAAAACTTTAGGCAAACACAACCGACGTATGTGGTTATAAGCACGGCAGTACAATAAGATGTGCATAACTGTTAACATTTATCCACAATGTGTACTCTGTTTAACATCGTTCCCACGAAACCAGTACGAATGTGTCTAACGGATATGACCAACTATAAGGTGACACAGAAGGATCTCAAGATAACGTTCTCTATGAGATTAACTTTCCTAGATTCCCAAAGTAGGCTTGATCACGTGAAGCTTGTTGTTAGTCTGAGAGTCCCATTTATTCAGCCATGCTGTATTAATTGTTCTTTTTAACAGAGATATAAGGTCCTGGTGGCACAAGGCTAAGGATGTCATCGAGTTCGTAGAAGATGCAACCAATTTATCTGCCTCCTCGTTGCCTGTAATGCTCTAATGATTAGGCACACAGCAAAATGTAATATCCAGTCCAGATCGAGGAGCCTAATTTATTTTATAACGTACATCCATCACAGCAGCATTTTTCGTATGAAGTATAGATGCAACTTCCAGTAAAACACTGTGCGAATCCACGAAAGAAATAGCTTTCTATATATTGTTGTTAATTATTTGTTCAACGGCTAGTAAAATACCAAAAAACAAAAACAAAAAAACAATTCAGCCGTAGAAATGCTTGATAGAGTGCCAAGCTGCACGGTTTTACAGTGGAAACTGGGATATACCTCGGATCCCAGAAAAGACGATTACTTATAGCCGTGTAGTTGTGTTGTCGCTATATGTCTGCTGCAAAAGAGAAACACTTGCAGGATGACCTGCGGAGAAACAACCCGCTTGCTATACTTTGCAAGTGACCAGTCATAAAAAAAAAAAACAAACTGGTACCTCATTTTACGGGGCAGTCCTAGTATCGTGCTTCATGCGAAGAACGTCGCGAAGTGGAACGTGAAAGGATGAGTTGGCACTTTGAAGCCGGAGGCTTAGAGGCTGCAGACTATTGGGGTTTTATTCAAAGGGTCTCGAAAACTTGCACTTGCAAAAAGCACTGTAAGAAGGGTGTTGTGGATCAGAGTAGATATTGTATACATAAGTGGAACTGAGGTACTGATGACGCTTTTCGAGGGACATCTAGTGCCTGTCAGCATACACGATTAGTACAGGCGATGTGCGAAATGCGCCCATCGCAAGACGCAAGCCAAGGTGATGAACCGGATCCAACATTTTCAAATCAGAGGGCCGAGCCGGACCATGCACATTTGAGCCATAGTCCAGACGGGACCGGACCAGACAGTTCTACAAGTTTGACAGTCATCGTGTGTCTCAGCCCAATGACATACGTGAAAGTAGTTTAAGAATTTCGGCTGACCGCAAGCACTTCTTTTTTAGCTCTTGCAAATGATGAACAAGAGTGAGCTTTCTGTCAAATAGTATGCCCAAGACTTTCTACTATCGCTTTACGGGTATACCAATAGTATTCAAATATAGGGTGGGATCAAGCACCAGTCCTCATCGTAGGAAAAATGGTGACGCAGACAGTTTTTTTTCATGGAGAAAACTTAAGACCAATATTGTCTAGCCACTTACTCATTTTGTTTATTGCGAGTTGTAGTTGCTGTTCACGGGTAGGAATATTACAAGAAGCAAATGATATCTTTACATCGTCTATATATAACGAGTAGAATATTGATGGAGTTAATACCTTAGCTAGACTGTTGATTTTGACTGCAAAAAGGGTAACGCTCAGTACTCCCCCAGGGGCACGTCATTTTCTTGGACAAAAATATCAAGCAGGGTGCCACCTAAGCGAATTTAGAAAGTGCGCTCAAATAAATAATTCTGAAGGCAGCACAATATGCGACCATAGGTGTAGAAGTCCCGAAGGTTCCCGTACCCCATGTTGTGTCGTAAAGCTTCTGTAAGTAAGAAAGCAAAAAGACATCACAGAAACACACTGCTGATGATGTACGAAAGCCTCCCTAATGAACGTTTCCAGACGAACTGTATACGATCTTATGTGAAACGACCAGCTCAGAAGCCACACGAATTATTCTCAAAAACACTTGAAGCTTCTAAAAAGTACACTTGAAGTCGATTCATGAGTAGTTCATAAGGTTTCTCCAGGCAGCTCGTTAGCGCAATTGGGCGCTAGCTCGTTGGAGAAGGGAGTTTATCATTTATAAAAAAAAAACGGATAATATGGGCGTGCCTCCAACAGTGAAGGAACGATGATGCTTTCAACAGGACGTCAAAACAGTCTAACAAACTGGTAAGAAATTCCTGTGTCAAGTGTTTTAACATTTTGCAATTCACCTTGTCAAATCCAGGTGCCGAGTTTTTGTTTTTTTACATTCAGGGAAACTTTGAGCTCATGAAATGTAAAGAGTCTATTGTAAGCTTCACTACTTCCGCCAGACATGGCAATTGGTTTTCTTTCTGCAGTTGCTTTCAGCTTTTAGAATCCTGTATTATATTTTGAAGAACTGAAGACACGTTGAAAATGTTCTCCAAATATGCTGGCCTGATCTCTCAAGGATGACAAAGATGAGAAGAGATAATGAACTCTAAAGGGCTGGTACTTTCCTCTAATTTTCCGATAGCGATCCCACACTTCCTTGGAAGAAACAAAGCTATTCAAAGTGGAGACATATTTCCGCCATGTGCTTCTTTGGCTTGTTTTCTTGTCCAGAGAGCTTTAGCACGCTTCTTTTTAAATTCAAGTACGTTGAAGAAAGTAGGGTACCGGAGAAATGTAGTCCAGGCCTTGTCCTGAGATTTCCATGTTGAGGCGCAGGCGTCATTCCACCAAGCTCTGTATTTTCTCGGGAGACAACCAGACGTTTAGTTAGAAGAGCACAAAGCAGCACATATTCTGCTGTTGTAACATACACAGTTGATTCCTCTGGGTTTATTGATGAAAGCACACTGGAATCAATCACGGCGTGCAAGGTAAAAATGGACCGTCAGCCTTCTTTAGTTTCCACCTAGTGAGGCACGTTGGAATAGAAGGAAGAGGCTATATGCTTTCTAAAACGGCAGCAAAATAATCACTAACAGACGGCAGGAAAACGATCACTAACAAAACTAAAACATTCCACGAAACACATGGATTTAATGTAGGAGATGGAATATAAAGATTGATGATTGTAAAAGAGTTATGAGCTGTACTATAAAAGGTTAGCCCTCCCCCATTCAGTACTCAAAGCCCAGATGATAACAGAAAACGTTCTAAAAGCCCCCTGCGTGAGTCCTGACGAGTACTACCGCTTAACGGATGGTGAGCCACTTCATTCTGCTCTACCACGGCAACTCCACCAGATGAGTGCGTGGAACGGCGACCTTTTCTAAAAACTCGATATTTCCGTAAAACCTGCAGGTTAGCATCGTTAAGGTGAGTTTCTTGCAAGCACAGTGCGATAGGTCTAAGCTCCTCGTGTAGGTATAGTGTACATCATCAATATTACTCAAAAGACCGCTGCAGTCGCAATGCGCATAAAGGCAGTTTTTCAGGTTCTATAAATGTATAAAATAGAAATAAATATACATATGTTTCTATGTAAACGAAACCGTACTTGAAACCCTTGTATAGAGTTTTACAACATATTATTCATAGTCAGTAAACGTTTCAGTCTGTGAGAGACTTTCCTCAGTCCTGAAGGTGGTCTGTCTCAGACCGAAACCTTAAGTGACTTTTCCTCTCTCGCTCTCTCTCTCTCTCTCATATATATATATACTATATATATATATACTGTAGATGTATGTGTGTGTGTGCGTGTGTGTCTATATTGTCACGAATTACAATTTATGAGGCGACGAATGACCGAAGAAAACTTAACGTTTAATGGGGCTAACTTGTGCTCAAAACAAAATAGAAAAAGGCTAGCGTGGCAGGCGTCGACGTTGGCGTAACAGCAGGATCGAGCGCCGGGGCGAGACTGCCTGCGGCTCGCCACGCGGACTTCCTTATGTACACACGAGTTGCTTCTGGAACATTCGGCGTAGCAGCGTTCGGCGCGTAGAACATTCTGATCTGATACAAGCAACAGGGCTCTTGAATTTACCCGAACGCGACACTTACAGAAAGTACAAAACTTTGCATCCGCGGCCAGGCATCGAACCTCGACCCTCTGCGTAGGAGGCAAGCACGATAATCATTCGGCCACGGGCGCGCTTGGTCGGGAACGCGCGTGGCATTACTACCCCTTTTAAAATGAGCATCGCCTCGATGTAACCTGCAAGGAAACGAAACAGATCAAAACAAAGAAAAGAATTGGAAAGTGCGGAAACAGGTAAACCACAGTCCTCTCGAGCGTAGTATACGGCTTAAGGCGCACGACGTGGACGACTTCAGGTCGTGGTGGGCGGCGTGATGATGTTCTTGGACAGTCCGGCGGAGTGCCACGAGGTGGTTTTAATATCTCCGCTTTGACCCTCAGGCTAAAATAGCCGGTCATCTGTGGCTGCACTACCATCGCAGCTGCAACGTCACCACGCAAGGGCCGCTGACAGGATGCGGATATCGAAGCCACGGAGCAGCGCCACCGACACCGAGGCATATAAGTGATCGACAAGCGTTGCAGCATCGCAGTCCGGCGGAGTGCATGAGGAAGATTAACATCTCCGCTTTGGCTTTTATTGGGTGCACGCCCTAGTTCTATCTTTGACTGCATTCGTCACTCCGCTGGTCTGCCTGCTTTTGAACATTGCAAATCATGCCAGACGAGTGCAAGGATTGCATCGTGTGTTTGAAGCAACTAACACCGAAAAGCCAAAGGCGCGGAATGTAACAACTCGTATCATGTTGGAAAAGGTGCAGGAGTCAACAGAACCAAATTCAAAGCTATGACTTCCTCTGATTTGTTGTCTTGGAGGTGTACAACATGTACAGTACACTCCCAACGACAATCGCTGAGAACTGACAGTCAGAGAGGAGCGTCAGTTTCCGCAACTTAAGAAGGCACTAATATAAAACCAACGTTACTAGAACCACTCAATTGGGAAACTGCCATAGAGACTGCTTTGAAAAAGTGGCACCGATCCGTCCACGGGAACCGAGCTAATGGCGATATCAACGCCGCCACTTCTCCCGCAGCGGCCAGTCCAGGAACTGCACGTGGCTTTCATTTTCCTTGTAATCGGCCATTTTGGGGCCAGAACAGATACTGTTGAAGGACTTCGAGGTACCGACCCCGACTCCCAAACGGACGCGCCGCGGTTTACGACCGTGGTTAATATGCGCCTAACTCAGGACGCGCTACCTGAAATCCCCGCTGAGGCAGGGCTGTATAAAAACAATATTAATTATACTGCAAAACCTTGCGAACTAAATATTTTAGAAAACAACACGCGCCCCCATTTTTTACTAATCTCCAATAAAAGTTACTACAAAAAGAGTTTTTTCCGTTAGTTTTTACTCAAAAACATGCTTTCTAAAAGCTCAAGGCGACCACAGTTAAGACAAGTGATACAGAGTGGCGCTGTTGTCGCATTTAGCTCGGTCTCGGTGGACGCCAGTGGCCCAGGTTTCAACGGTGAGTTTCCCAACTGAGAGTTCTAGTAACGTTGTATAAAACCTAATCTCGCAACTCTTAAAAACAAGCCAAACACTGATGGATGTCTTAAGTAAAATTAAGACCACAAAAAAAAAACTGAATACATGACGCAGTAATTCAGAATCTGGATAAACAGAAAAAGACCAACGAAGCGATAAAAAACCACCACAACAAATGTTTTCGAAGCAGTACGATGACTTGATAAAAAAAGTTTAATCACTATCGCGTGTCACGAACGAGCTGTAAAAAAAAAAAAGAAGACGAAAGAAATAAAAAAAATATATTGGTACAGTAAGAAACGCGCGAATTAAAGAACTTGAATGGGCGGTTGAAAACGCTGAGCAATATTCATGGCGAAGAACACAGACATACATGGTATCGTCCACAGTAATCAAAAAGACTTGGCAGCGGTTTTTTGTAATCCAGCAGTAAAGCTGGACCTGCTTGTGCCTAAGCTTGATAAGATTGAATCCGCGCACAAATTGAAAACGGTGGAAGGAAAAATCCCTTCAATCATCGTGCGGTTCGGGGACAGGTCAGACAGAGATAAATGGGTCGAGAAGCGCACCGCATTAAAATCCGACGTGTTCTTATCAACGAGGACCTGACGAAGATACAACGATGGCTAATTTTGGAACGCAAAATAATGTGCAAAAGAGCGGGGCTACAAGTATGTCTGGATGAGCAACGGGAAAAATTTAGTGAGGCGGAAAGACGGCATGGCTGTGATACGTATTGATAATGAGAGTGACTTGAAGCACATTCGCTCGATATGATCTCATGCAGTACATTTACAAATTGGGACAGCGTACCAAGACCGTTCTAGTGGAGGTCGGAATAGAGCACAGCCAACAGATCCTTCATCTTATTCAAATTAGTGTTAGAAGCATCAAGACAACACTGCGATGAACTAGGTGTATACCTGCGGGGTGCTTTGATAGATATAGATATAATAATACTAACCGAAATAAACATCGAGGCTGACAGAACCTTCGACTTTTCATTTTGATAAATTTCACGCAATGTCAGCGCGCCGACAAGGCAGAAAAGGTGAAGGAATTCTCGCATACATAAAAACATACCCAGTGATTTGAACGTATTGAGCTTTCTTTAAATAACGCGGAAGTTCTTGTACTTTCTATTCATAAAGCAGAACTGTCAGTTACAATATGCGCTATGTATAGACCGCGTATCAATAATTTAGAATTAATCCATCAAGAGTTTCAACATTACTAAATACCTTTAATAACAATGATCAGCTTGCATTAGCAGTCGACTTTAATATCGATATCGTGTGCCACAGAAGAACGGGAGTCAGAATATCTTGACATGCTGTCAAACTACGGTTTATATAATTTAATTGGCGACTACACGAGAAGAGTACCTCGGTAATGCAGTTACCAAATCGTGCATTGATCACGTGGTAGTGAGGCAGAGTAACTTAAATCTTATAGGAGGAACTATTAAACAAAAAGTAGCCGATCATTATTTTGTTGCGCTCAGGATAATAAACGAGGAGCATACGACCCCGACAGGACAAAATGAACGTAAACAAGCCCTTGACGATAAGAAAATAGACGACACTATTCAGAGATATAACTGAAATTCTTTGCCTCATCTAGATCACATCACTCTCTACGACACCTAGTTAAAACGTTTAAAAAACATCTGCAAATATTCTACTAGAACAATAAAGTCAAAGCCGATAAAACCAGGAAACAATTGGATCGACAAAAAAATACTAAAAATGAGTCTCGAAAAAAAAAAAAACAGGTTATGGAATGGATGTAAGCAAAGCACGCCATGATACAAAACTAAAGGAAGAATTTCGACGACTGCGAAACAACCTCAATGCAAACATTAGACTTGATAAAAGGAGATTTCATATGACCGCAACTACAGCAGTGCGAGGAAAAACTTGAGAGAAACATGGCACATTGTAAATAAAATAACTAGCAGAACCCCTAAAGATAATATAGACGCACGTATACAGAAATGTTCGATGCTACTGAGTTTGATAAGCTCAGACAGTGAGTTTAATTGTGCCTTTATTACAAAGGTACAAGACTTGCGATAACCACGTGAACAACACAGTAGGAAAAGCTGAGCTATTAGGATATTCAGCTAATTCTGCGTACTTGCCCCAAACGAGAGAATCGGATCTAGAATACATAGTCAACAGTATGCCAATAACAAAGCAAGCAGGATTTGACGAAATAAGATTCAGAGATATAAAAAATAACATAGTATTTTTAAAGCGCGTTCTGCTTGCTACAATAAACGATGTGTTGTCAACAGAAATATACCGAGTAAGTTAAAAGTTTCAATAGTACGGCCTATTTATAAGAAAGTAAATAAGAAATAATTAACTGATTACAGGCCCATCGCTCTGTTACCAGCAATTTATAAGATATTGGAAAACCTTGTCCTACAAATCATGACCTCGTTTTGTGATAAATTTTCACTAATGAGAACTGTCAGTATGGGTTCCGGTAACAAAATGGCACGATAATTTTCTAGTTGATATAAAAGACTTCACTAATAAACAAATGAATAGCTACCAAATAGCGCTAGAGCTATTCCTAGACCTGACAAAAGCCTTCGATACAATGGATTACTCACTCTTGGTTGACAAACTGGATAAAATTGGATTCAAGGGCATTTTCGTAATTCTTCAAATGTTACTTCACCGGAAGAACCCAAAGAGTTCGATTAGGCAACATTACAAGTTCTGCTGCACAACTCACCTGTGGTGTGCCTCAGTGCTCGGTATTGGGTCCCATATGCTATTCAACATTTATGTAAACGATTTACCTTTAATTTCTTTAAAAAAAATGTATCAACACGCTGATGACACAGCCTTGGTTATCATACACGAAGATTATAATACTGCGGTTTCAATTTTGCCAGAAGATACCAAACAAATCATGAGCAGGTTTTCAAAAGCTATGTTTTCGTGAACAATGACAAATCAAGCCTGATGTGTTTTCGAACCTACCAGAAACACATTAATCTCACTTAGCCTATATATTTGCATTCATGGGAATGTCAGCATTGCTCTTGCCAACCACTACTTTACGCCGGTGAAACCAGATACCTAGTTACAGTATTTATCCTGGAATCACCATATTAACTATATACTCAAACACCTGCGGATAATCTCATCATACCTTTATAGACTGCGACGTTCTACATATATGTTAAACTAAGAAGATTAATTTACCAGGTTGTAGGAGAGTCTCAACTAAGATATGGTATAACCATTTATGCATTTTCATCGAAATACAAAAAAAAAGATACAGGGCATGACGTATGGTACACACTTAGAAGGTCTCTAGTTTCAGGGACAGCTGTTAGAATTTCAACTATTAACAGTAGGAGACTGGGCGTAAATGCATCGTCCTCACAAAATGTTATTTCACGCGCGACTTCAAAATAACATCCACCGAACAAAAACAGCTATGACACCCAGAAAGATTTCACACACCGAGAATATATATGCCAACTATGGTTAAAAGGCTGAGGAAGTATTATGTACCAATATATTTTAATGATCTCTCTGCTATTTTACTTAATCTACCGTCCTTAGCACAAGTGAAAAAATAAATCCGTAAATGGAGTCGTACGCCAAATGAACAATAGATAGTTCGTAGACTCGTGCCTTATGACGTCCTTATGGTTTTATGAGTACCAGATTGTGTTGCTCTCCTTTTGCAAGCCCGAAGTTACCTTTATTTCTGTTCTCTTCTCGCCTCTGTTGTATTCGCATGCTTTAAGCGCGAGGATAGACTGTTCTGCGTTGCTTGTGGTCTTGCGAAATTTATGCGAATTATTATTGTGTAAAAATATATAATTTCGTTTAATGTTTACTGGTATAAAGTTTATGCTTGTTTTCATTCTACTTTAGTTTGAGTCCTACATAGCCGGGACTCTTATCAGTAGATTCCATTTAGCTTTGTATAAGGAAAATACTTTCGATTTGTTAAATTTATGCTGGACTGTGTACTCACGCACAAGCACGCAAGTGCTTTTGTGAGACTGAGTGAATTGTATGAATGCTTTATTAGTGAATAAACTTATTATTATTATTATTGTTCCGTGGGGCATTACCTCGTAATTAAACAAGTTACAACGACTTGACATAACACAAATAAAAATTTAATTTTTTATTTGTGTTATGTCGTTGTAACTTGTTTAGTTACGCAATTTGACAATTACATTAGGGCTGGCGTGCACCTAAATTCACTCGATGAATGTTTTTGCTGCGTAATTCGGGAAAGCGATTGCCGAAATTGTCACAGCTACGGTCGTGAACGTTCAGATTGGTGTTGAAATTAGAAGTGCCTAGTGACCAGCTCACATTACTGCTAGAGAAATAAAATGGCCTGCCTACTCACCCGCCGTTGTACCAACTACAGATAAATATAGCACAAGAGAAATACCCCAAGGCCCCCTTCGTGCACTCAAAGCGAACCAACCATTACAAGACGATCAGGCCGTATTCAGCCAAAAACAACACATTTAAATATTCCTTCTTCCCCCGCGTTATTGATGAATGGAATAAGTTCCTAGAATTAAGAATCGCAAATAGCACATCAGCACAGTCTTTTGCCGAGACACTCACTTCTATGCACTAGCATAACATTCCGCTTATGCGTTTTTCTTTTTCTGTCTTTTTATTGCGAATGTCTTATACCACTGTAGTGATTCTTGTCTGTACAAATGTCCACTTCTGTATGGGTCTTTAATGACCTACAATATTGATAAATATATAATAATAAATGAATCCAGAAAAGCAAAGATTAAAAGATCTAAGCATTAAGACGACCACTCTGATCATGAGTGTTGATGCTTGGAACTAAGAAACAGCCGCTACCAGACACCTGGTTTGTTTCAAAAATACCCAGGACGTTTCGGGGAATGAAGCGATCCCATAGCAGGCGGTAGGCAAATAGACAGCGCTGAAAAATAGTTATCGCACCGATTGTTATGAAGGCCGATCCTGTCGGTGTAGCAGTTTTTAAGCACTGTCAGTTCAGCTCCACACCACGCAACAAAAGACGATTTGGGGTACTCCTGGTGCTAACTCAATTTTACAGTAGAAATAGAAATTGCATGGAAGAAAGAACCGGACGAAACACTTTATACGGTGGCGTAAATCCCGAACATATATCAGCGATCTCACTTTCCTCGGTTAGGTCTATCTGCTTCGCCAGCGAATGAAGAACATTTTGATAAAATAAAGGGTAGAAAATACTCCCCATGTCAAGTTATCAAATCGCAGTCAGTGGTTAATACCGTCCCGTGGAAATTTCCGGCCCTTCGAACGCACTAGCACTTTGTAGAGTCACATTTCCAGCGACTCCGCGTCGCACACGAACGAAGGTAAACAATCAAAATGGCGGAGTGTTCCCCGTGTTGTCCCCGCCGTCAGCGCGGTGTGACAGGGTGGTCGGACAACAAATCGGCCAACACGGCTGCCGTGCGGCAGCAGTATGTTGCCCGACTGTTGTTATTGCCGCGATGTGACAGGGTCGCCGGCAACACGATTTCCTGGTGTTGCCGGATAGAGCTGTCCTACTGTTGCCTCAGTGTGACAGGGCCTTTAATGACTGGCAACATCTCCCGGCGCCGTGTTGACGTCGCGACACCTGGGCGAGAAGTTAAGCCGGCCTCTTTCTCTGGCTGTTGTTACGTATGGCCCGAGGCGAGTGTCAATCAAGGCACCCACCGACATGCCCGGCATGGTCACCGAGTGCCGCCTAATTAAAGGAGCGTGAGCTGAGGCCACGACGGTGGATTACCCAGTGAAGATTACGAGCGGCGGCGACAACTGCTGGGTGCAGACCTCAGTTACGATGGACGGGGCAAGTTCCCGGTGTCGACTTCCATGAAGGTCGACCTTCCCTCGAACAGGGGCCTTCAGTTCGGATTATCCGGTGAAACTATTTCGGGAGCCACGCGCCACCGGATGGAGGGAGCTGTCAGGATCGACGGGCCAACAGCGGACAAATTGTCGTCGCCTCCTTGGCACAGCTTCCCGACTTCAAGTTCGGGAATACCTCGGCGTCACAACGTGATTATTGACTGCCGCGCCATTGTGTGGGTGTGTGTGACGCTGTGCGTGCTCGAGAGGGTGAGCATGGGCGGAGCCAGGTCGTGTGACGTTCGTTGGCAGCTCGGCCACCATTGGCTGCCAACGCTGGAGTACAGAGGAGTGACCTCATAAAAGAAGGAAACAACAGGTCGCAAGTGTGCTCTCGGACGACGTAGATACTTCTGTAAATGTTTATTAAACAAAGTTTATCGTGAGACACCCTCCCGTCTCCTAATGTTCCTGCCTGGAGTCGTCCTGCGGTTCCTGTCCTGGCCTGGCCCTGACTGATGCTGCCTGGAGAACTCCTCGGTCTCAACAACGCCCAGGTGGTTGCCCAACGGGCTGAAGAAGTTCGCCAGCTAGCCAGACTCCGGACTCAAGCCCAACAGCGTGTCGACGCTGGCCGCTACAATTCCTTCGTCCCCGGGATGTCCACTTACAGCCTGGAGACAGGTGTGGGTGTGGACACCGATTAGCCCCCGTGGTCTGAGCGAGAAAGTCTTTAAACGGTACTTTGAACCCTACAGGGTACTTCATTGACTCGGAGCTCTGAACTACGTTACCTCGTTTCCGAACCAAAACACAACACCTCCCCCCCCTCCTCCCAGAGTACCAGCAAATACGATATAGCTTCGCCAATACTGGAAACTCCGCCGAAAACCTATGGGAGGGTCGGCGAACGTGACAGTGGCGCCTCTAGCGGACTCGGAGTCTACGGAAGCAGACGACGCAGTGGAAAAGTATAGGCTCCGCGAAGTCCTCGAGCTTTGCGTGCCCCGTTTCGTCACCCCAACAGCAGAAACAATTCATTACGGTCAGTCCGCTTGCAAAGCGGAATCCACTGATAGCAACTGCGACGACAATCAAATTACAACGCGCGCAGAAACAAAGATAGAGCAGTTTATTTAGAAGTATCAAACGCCACTCAGGGGGATCACACGCGTTTGAAGCGCATCTGGGAAGCGGAAAAAAAGGCGTTTAGCTGCTCGAACACGTCGTAAGAGGTTACTGTTTATCCCTTACAAACTGCGTTGTCACAATTTCGAACCTAAATAGGTGATTATTAAACGTGCGCAAAAAACATGTTAAAATTACCAGAGCAAGCGCACCAGCCTCTGCAGCATTACAAAAACAAAAAGTAACGAGAAAAATGACCGTGCAAACACTTTCCGAACTTTGCAGAAAAGATGGGGTCCCCATCCCAGACGAAAATAAAAAGAAATGGGGAACAGTCGTGAACAACGGCGAATGAAACAAAAGAGTTAGCAGACGATACAAAGATACAAATTACCCAGCAAAGATCTCCTTCAACGACGACGATCGCACGGGGTGTCGGTAGGAGCATTGAAAATTAGCAGGCGGTGCTCGCTGTTGGTGTTGAGTCCACAACAAACAAAGCGGAAGCAACACGACGAAACTAATAAAAAAAATGAGCATCACTTTTTAGAGCGCAGCTCTTAGGCGCCCGTTTCCGGCTTGAGCGGCGTCGGCGTCGCCGTCGGCGTCGGCGTAATCGTAAGGTCACGTGACCCCCAGGTCACGTGACCCCCAGGTCACGTGACCCCACAGGTCACGTGACCCCCCCCCCCGAGGTCACGTGACCCCCGTGAGGGGAGGAGGAGAAAGGAGGGGTATACCCTCCCCTCAGTACCCTTCCCTCCTCCTCCTCAAGAGCTGCGCTCCAATTCGGCGTTACAGGAAGTTGTAAACGGCTTTCATTTTTTTTACCTGCACGTTACATTTTTGTTTATTTGCTTTCACGGCGTTGGTAAGAACTAAGAACAAAACAGAGGAAAGGAATAACGTAGTTTAGCTCACACTGCCCGGTAAATAAAAGTCGCACGCTGCAATCAGCTTTGTGCTAGCAGTGTGTGACCTTTTTTTGCTTTCGCATTTCTTTTCCCAGTGACTTTGGCAGGTTGTTTGTTTGCTCGCTTGTCGAAGCAGTTCAAAAGTACAATTCAAGCACATGTTGACGTACATGTCCAGGCAATCCTTGCACACCGTGCCTTTGTTTTGAGTGTCGATCAGCGGCCTCAAGTGCGTTTTCAGCTGAACTCTTGTTTGGTGAAATATATCAGTGAAATGTGCGTCGAAGGCACGGCTGATATGTTACCGGCTAGGTGACGAGCTAAGTCTTAAGGTGGTGTTATTTTCGCATGCGAGTATTTCTTTTCTTCAACAGAATGTCTTTCGAGGTGTCCCATGTTTGTGATAACAAGCATGATGACAGATCTGACTGGCTGCCCATCCGGCTACTAAGGACTGGGTGTTCAGTAGTGCATCTGGTCTGTCGTCTGTGAAGTTCTCAGCGATCTCCGTGGAGTTGTCATAATCATCTGTTGAAGTGTCAGTGGCAATTTTGAAGCCAGACTTGGATAGCTCTTCCAGTTTAATTTGAAGTAACTTAATACTCACGTTTGTTCGGTCTTCGGGAAGCGGAAGAAGGAATTTTCCACCACATAAAAAAACTTGTTTTTGCAGTGGTAAGCACCACATGGCATGCCAGCCATCTCCAAGTATGCGCTGCTGTATGCCCGAAGGCGGCCGGTTTATCAATTAACGATGACCCATAGCAGACGTGATCGCGTACTCAAATAAAATCCGAATAGAAATGTATAACGAGCTTACACTTTTTAATATATTTATTAAGTATCAAAAAGTACATATGAAGATTTCGGATCAGACACTCAATCGAAGGCGAACATGGGAGGTTATCACAGACGACAGTGGAAAAAACAAACAAAAACAATAACAGCAAAGTTGCAGACGGCCCTCCAGATGTACGGGCATAGCGTAGCAGACGAACCGGTGGTAGTGAGCGACGAAGCGAAGGAAAAAAGTAAAAACTAAGCCAAACAAGACAAAGCAAAATGCGCGATGGTTCGAACGTCAAGTAAATACAAGACAGAAGAAAGCAAACAAAAAACATAAACGCCGGAGGAATAAAGACCGCGGCGGCGTAGCGTCGCCTCAAAAAAAAAAAAAAAGAAAACGAAAGTAGACTGAAAAATGGAAGGAAATGCACGACCGTTCAACGGGTGCTTTTTTTTTGTAAGTCCGCTTTTATTAGTTTCAGAAATAGCGTCAGATTTGCATGTGCACAATCGACTTCTTCCAGCGCATACTACACATCGCAGTAACGTACGTGGTTCGAAATTGCCTTTTGCTTCTTGATCCGGAGACGATCGGGATTAGCCAGCTCGCCTATTCGACGAAACGGTTTTAAGCAATACATTCATGAGAAATTGGAATTGCAACAACAAAACGAATTGATTGATAAGAAGAGTAAATTTTAAACGTAGCTATGTTCTGAAAATGTTTTAACATTGCCCTTTTTCAAGAAACAGGGCGAAGGTACATTCGTGTTTTGCCTGGCTTACGTGAGTTCTGACAGTGTTTTCTTCAGGAGAGCCAAAAGTTTCACCCTACAAGCTGTAATATCTTTCCCACGTGAAGAAAATGTCCTTCACTCATGAGGTGGCACCTATTTTTTAACATTCAAAGCCGCGACAACACGTGACAATTTTTTTTTCATTGGTCACCTCGCACGAAGATAGGCAAAACCAATGCATTGTGGAGAATTCGTCTGCTAGCGGAGACTCCGAGCTCGCCAGGGGCGCTGCGATCACTTTTCGCCCGCGCTACGCGGGAGTTGCCAGTATAGGCTTACATGGTATTTGGTACCAGTGTGGTGTTGTGTATAAATTTGTCTAGATTGTGCACATCGTATATTGTGGAGACCGGCGGCAAACGTTGCACCCGTATGAAAGAACACAAACGTGACGTAGCGAAAGCCACGCATGCCACTAGGGCAAATACGGAGCTGGTTGACCATTGTTGGAGAACGGGTCACAGTTTTGACTTCAAGAAGGGGCCGACCTGGGCGCGCGAACACAGGTGAGGTACACGAAGGAACTTGGAATCACGGTGCGTCCGGAGTGACTCATCGGCTCGTAACTCCAACCGCGGCCCCCTTTCCGAAGTGTACGCGGACGTCCTTAAATAGGATTTTTGGTTGGCGTTTTTCGATCCATACACTCCGTCGGATGGATGGATGGATCGATCGATGGATATCGCTCATATTCTTTACACCATGTGGTAGCTTACGCTACCTATCTGCGACGGGCCGTCGCGGTTCGTCTGCATCGCGCGTCGTAACGCCGACGAGTGGACGCGCCCAATCGCGTTGGCCGACGCTGGCTGCGAACGGGAGTCTCTCACGCGCAACGCGACGTAGCGCAGCGTAGCCCAGCGTGCGTAGCTAAGGACGGAAAAGGAAACCGCACACCGCACACACCGACGACAGTGGCTTTCCCAGAAGCCCTCGCGCGAGCGCCCCATTCGGGAATGTGGAGGTCGGGGCCAGTCGGAGTGTGCGAGACGCTCATTTCTGCGATCTGAACCTGCCGTTCTAGCCGTGTGTCGTGTGCTGTTATCGTGTTCCTGTGTTGATGTGCATAGTTAACGTTTGTGCGATCGACTGGGCGAGTGTGTGCGTGGACGTGGACGGCACCGATGATGCGCCACTCCCGAGGCACATAGGCCTAACGCGCCGGACTCATATGCACGTTGTGCCGGTTGAAGTTGGAAGCTCGAAGAAGCGCCGAAGGCCGTTCCCGATCGAAACAACAAGCGCCGTCAAATCTATACGGGAGCGGCGGACCCAGTGAAACATTTGCTATTTAGCCGGCCAGAAAGTTTCAACTGGTGTGTCTCAGTTCGTAAACGATAGAGCGGTAAAAAGAGGTCGCTGTGGAATATTGAGTGCATCGCTTCCATCAAAGTATCCCGGCGGATTTAGCGGATTCGCTTTGACACGACTCTGGCGAACCGGCCAAGCAGCTAGCTTCGGTGGACGCGATGTTTAGATTTGTTGTTTTTCCGTCGACACATGTGTAACATTTCAGGAAAAAAAAAGAAGAAAAAGTTGATGCCGGTGTGCACTCGTTATGCCCACCATTTTCTTTTTGTCGAACTGGTAACCACTGCCTCGAATCATGACCACACGACACGGACGAACCACACACCGATTGCATGATTTGTATCGACCAGGAAATGGAAAAACGCTGCGCGAGACAACGCGGTTGCCATGTCGTCTTGCGCTGGCTCGCGTTGCCGTCGCCGACGTCGGACTTCAAACAGCCTTGTCCGCCAAATGATTTTCAATTCCAACGGCGTCAGACTGTGAATGTCCATCACGCGCACGCGGAAACAGCTGCTGAAACGTAGCTCGTCCTAGGCAGCGGCAGCTTGGGACTACTTGGGTTCCGGAACAACTCCGCTGATCTGTCCGCGCGCTCGCAACTTCGTCGACCGCTTCACTCGGGGAAATTGCTCTGAGAAAGGGCGCGTCCGCGACTTCTGTACTAATAGGCAACGCACGACTGTAATATTTATATTTTAGGAATGCTTTCAGCGCATAGATCACGTTACGTACCACCATAAAATGACGATCTCAGAAACTATTCCAATGCACTTTTAACGGCTCAGGCGGCCGGTTGCCGAAAGTCATTGGGATGGTATCCCGGGAGAGGAGGACGAAGGGGGGAACGTGATTTCCACGAAGGCCCATCGCAATAGCGCCGTCGCTTCCGTCGACAGCTGGTCCGTGGAGCAATATCGCGCCCAGCATCATCGTTACTTTGCGACCATAAACTAGGTGAAATGGTGTAGAACTGAACATAGATAGAACACAGCTTTCTTGGTAGAATAAACATGTTACAAAATACAATAGCGAACCAGAAGAAGCCTCAAGGGCTTGCGTACTTGGCTCGGCGGGTGACGAAATCAGATAGATTAGATAACGAAGAAGATTATTTGAAAGCATTGACATTCTATAAAACACCCGTTCTCTGAAACCTCAGTGTATATTAACCTATACCGAAAACATACACACAACAAACAACATCTTCGACACAATGCAACCTCAATTAAAAAAGAAAAAGAGTGAAAAAAAGCGAAAAGGAGAGCATTTTAAAATTAGACTTTATTCTCTAAATTTTTGTAGCGCTTTCTTAAGCTTTTCGCTACTTTTATAAGCCGCAATGATTCTGGTAGGCGGTTAAATACATGCGGCACATAATACACACTTGTGCGCTCACCATAACGTGTTCGAATACCCCGTACCTCAAAACGAAGAGATGGCCTCATTGGCCGCTGTTGAATATAAGGAGCTTTAAACTTGGAGCTCCAGAAATAATGAACCGCGACGGTTTCCCTAAAAAGCCCATAAAAAAAATGGCAGGTGAAGTTCCTGAAATATCTCTGCGCTGGGGACGTCTGGCATGTCGATGGTTATGTTGAGCTGCTGATGGGCCTCTTTGCACAAGCGTCGCCCCGATGCATGGCGTCGGTCGAGTGGGAGGTCTCCGGCGTTTTTGGAGGCTTTTTACGTCGTCGGTCAACGGAAACTACACCTCGGGGGGGGGTTGCCGTGCTTAGTTTTCCCGGCGCGAAAAGGGCGACAGGCTCTCACGACCGAAAAAATACAAAGAAGCCTTCGCCCCGCTGCGCTCGGCCGGCAGAAAGGGGAAGGAGCTTGTTTCTAAGGCAATCTAAAACATATTAGAAGAAATTTCTAGATTTGAACGAGCTCTATTATGCCCTTAAGCTTTCACGAAAACCCCTAGATCTAGGAAAAAATACCTATGGTTGGCAGCAGTGCCAATGAGGGAATGGGTAACGCATCACTACAAACATGGCTTTGTTGGAAGCATTACACTATTAGCGCTACACAGGTAACTATAACCAAGTGTAAATCTGGACGAAAGTACCTGCCACTACCCAAAGTTAATCCTTGCCGCCAGAGAAGGTGAAAGAGGAAAGAAAGACAGAGAGGGAAAAGGCAAAGATTGGAGAGAAGAAAAAAGGCGACTGACTGAATCACTCTGGTCGGGCAAAGCCAGGAGACCACCCGTCTGCGAAAGCGGCGTATAGTTGCTTCCTCGCGGTGTCAAACCACGGGGCGAATCCGGGGCTCCTGATTGGACTTTGAAAGCGGTAGCTTTACAGACCCAACCAGGCTCAAGGTCGTGTCCTCATCGTCACGTAACGCCCGTGACTGAGGCTCAAGGTCGTGTCATCAAGGTCACGTAACGCCCGTGGTTGAGGCTCAAGGTCGTGCCATCAGGGTCACGTGACACCCGTGGTTGAAGCAATGGTGGCTGAAGCGTAAGTTCCGGTCGCGTGAGCTCGTAAGTGGTGGTCGCGTAAGCTCGTAAGCGCCGGTAGCTGAAGCTGACGTCCTTGACGTCATCCTCCATATCGTCCTAGAGGTCGTCCTAGACGTCGTCTTGGACGTCCTCTTCTAGGACGTCGTCCATGAGGTCGTCCTAGACGTCGTTCTTGACGTCGTCCTAGACGCCCTCCTTGATGTCGTCCTCGATCTGTGTATGGCATAATACAACCATTTCATCACCGTACCATTTTCTTTCCTTATTGTTTCCACTTAACGAGGTTCTTCTAAAGATACCGAATTCCATTGCGTTTGGTCGAGTAAACAAAGCTGCATAAAGTTTTGGGGCACGTCAGAAATGCGCGCCCCCGCCGGCAGCTAGACATGCCGCGACGTGGGCTTTTTTTCTAACACCCTCCCCCCCCCCCTCGTTAACGCGATAGAGAGAGAGAAAAAGACAAGACCCCGCCGTCCCCCACTGCAGCGGGACGTCTTTTTTGCAGATCGCCAGGGTGCAGTCACGTGACATAAGAAATCACGTGACCCCCTACGTAACCCCCTCCCCATCTTCTCAGTTCTTGTTTTTATTTTCATCGCTTTCTTCTTTGTCTCACTTGGGGCATTCCATTCTGCGCTTTAGAGCGCAGCTCTTATGGCTCGTTCACACTTGCGAAATACGCACTCACCGCCGACTGGATTCCCTCGCCGAAAAAAGATCGGGCCGTTCACATTTGTTGCACGGCTCTCGTCAGCTCTCGTCGAACAGACGAGAGCTGACGAGAGCTCCCAAACCTCCTTCTTGCCCGCGCGCGTCTCGTCGCCATCGTCGTCAGCTCGTCAGCGGGGATCTGACGTCAGCAAGCGCCACTTCCCCGTGCGTCCTGATTGGCTTGCGGCGAGCGAAAACTTTTTTCGGCGTTCGAAATTGGTCCCAGGGCGATCTTGCTCTCCGCCGGAAATTCTGCCTGCTTTCGTCGCCGGGCGTCAGAATTTTCGCGGATCCGGCCGCCAATTCGCAAGTGTGAGCGAGGCAATAGGCGCCTGTTTCCAGTTTGAGCTGCGTCGCCATCGGCGTTACCCCGCGTTGCATTATGGGACGTTTCCCATAGCGACGTCACACGTGACGTCATGTGTGACGTCACGAGGGCCACTCGAAACGTCACCGCGCGTTGCTATATAGGAAAATTTCCCCGCTAAATTTGGCAAAAAAATACCCCCGCTAACGTTAGCAGAAAAAGTTCCCCGCTAGCGTAAAAAATTTTTTGCTAAATTTAGCGGAAATATTTCAAATTTAGCGGAAGAATTACTTGCAAATTTAGCGGGGAAATTTCCCGGAAAAAAATTACCCACAACA
>JAZHYW010046276.1:0-26858 GCA_037355805.1 Ixodes ricinus | reverse complement strand
GCGCAGGTCCTTGAAATCCTTGAAAACCCTTGAATTTGAAAGTTGCTTTTTCAAGGCCTTGAAAGTGCTGGAATATCTTTGCCGTCCTTGAAAACCCTTGAATTCTTAGCGTTTCGCGGGGCTCGGTTGCGCGACCCGCGTTTTATAAGCGATTGAGCGTGGGCCGGGAAAATTCGTTGCTTGCTCCGCGACACCGGAATCGCAAAGTCAAACCAATCAAACTTCCTGCGCGAGAAAAAAAAAAAAAAAACGAAAAACGCGCGGTTGTTGCGTTTTTTCTTTTCTTTCTTTCCTTTCATCTGGCTTGCTTCGACTTCAGGGTTGGCCAAAAGCCATAAGAGGCTACAATGAGGCTGGAGAGCCTGGAGAGTCTCGACCTCTTCGTAAAAAAGGCTTTTGCGCCAGCGTGCTTATTTGTAACGGAAATGCAGTTATATGAATCAAGAGTTAAATTTAGCAGTATTTAATTCTTTCTTTTGCCTTCGTCTTTAGCTGGATTTATTGGCAACCCACTAAAAGGCACGGTCTGTGCCTACTCCGGATGCTTTGTTCGCTGTTTGTTCCCACGTGTCGCTTATGGTGCGTGTAGTGACCCAGTGATTCGTGCATTCAGATGGCATAGAATAATGCCCGGGAAATGTAAGTTCCAAAGCGCTTGGCTCAGCAACGACGACTATAAGCTTTGGGTTGCGCCAGATACAGCAAACCCTCACTGCGCAAAATGCACACGCTTCAGAAAGACGTTCAACATCGCTTCGATGGGCGAATCTGCCCATCGAAGAGACGAAAATGAGAAATGAGATCGAAGAGACGAGAGAAATGAGACTATGTACAATCTCCAGAACTAACTTCACCTAGTCGAATGAAACTGTATGCGCAATAACTTCAAGTGAAGTCAGTTTTCTTTGTTCTGTGCAATAAAAATAATGTGTGTGATCTACTGTAGTGTTCTTTATTTTTTGAAGGGTCCTTGAAAAGTCCTTGAATTTTTTTCTTGAAAACCTGTACGAACCCTGAGTGAGTTTGCAAACAATTTCAATAATACCGTAAGTCACACTTTTGCTTGTTACCCTGCATCTATAGCCCTACTGACTGAATTAAACACCTTCCATAAATTCCTGACTTGAGTGCAATCTCTTAATATCATTGCCTCGGTATCATATGCAGGGCATGACACCGAAAAAGCATGGCCATTATTTAACTATTTGTGTGACACCGGAGAAGTATACATGTTATATAACTATTAGCATGGCAACTAAGTACAAACATAATTTAACTTTAAGCCGCCATTTACAGAACCTAGTCTCATTCATACAAAATGTAGCGATGCAAACATAGCCAAAGCAAAGTGGCAAACTTACAAGCTTCAACTGGTTAAAAGATGGAACACATGCATGGTGTCAGTGGGCAGCAATCCGAGAGCGTACTTCGAGACGTTCTCGCCTCCATGGGGTCTGCAAAAACTTGGCTGTTAGACACAAGTCGTTGTCGTAACAGAAACTCATTCTCACAGTGGGCAGTCGTGGACTGAGTCGCAGACTGGCAGTCTTGGGACGTGCTCGTCTTCATAAGGTGTGCAAAAATATGTCTTTTAGACACCAGTTGAAATCATCATCATTAAACATATTAACAGTTTCTCAACAGCAGCAGTGATAGGGTTTAACCCAACAATCAACATGTTGAAAACACTAAAACAAAACATTTTAAACAAATGAGAATATCTGGAGCAGTGGCGGATCCAGAGGAGTTTTCAGGGCGGGGGGGGGGGGGGAAAGGAGAGGGGTTGGCACAGTAATAAGATTTGGGAGAGGGAAGAGGAAGGGTGATTAGCATGTTTTCTTAGCACTGGCTGCCTGGGCCCTCAGTGCCCTGCCCTCCCTGGATCTACCAGTGGTACGGAGCCAGGTGACAGTTTTGATGTAAGCATAACTGAGATCTAACAGGGTGTGGGGATGCTACAGAGACATAGTGAATAAACTAGATTGTAAACCAGCTGCACAAACGTCCCATGGTCGCCTAAATCTGACCATTGCATTGATTCTAGAAACACGTTGTGTTTCACATTAATGCTTGGTTGGGAAGCAATGTCTGATTACCATGATTGCACTAGCCATATATTTTGCATACATCTAGTGGTAGATAAAGTATTACCATGAAATAGAGCAGACTCCCAGTGTGCCTGCAGACAAACAATAGGCAAGGCTGTTTTCTTTAGCCTCGTTCGTCCTGGGTTCATGAACTCATGTGCAGCAAAATGGTCACTGCACATGCTGTACCCTGCATACAATTGGGAAGCCGGTTTGTCCAAAAGGCCCTCTCTCCTTCCATACTTCATCCACTCCTTTGATTTTCAATCTGTATTGTAGTTCATTGCAGTTAAAGGCATAAATGTTTCATCCCAACTTTCAAACTCTGGTGCCATAAATTCTGGTAGTCACAACAGAACCTCTGCAGGATCATACATGTGTGCTGATTAAAAGCTAGATATGTTTCATTTTCTGTCATAAGTACTGTACAAAATTACAACACATGCAGTTTTATTACATATTAAATGAATAACTGTGACTTTTTGGTTATCAATTGCCTCAAGTCGTTTGAAAAACATTTTAGAGCAAGTTGTCATTCAGCATGCTTTCTATGGCTGGCAAGCAATTGTTTTGCCTAAATAAAATTAAGGGAGTTAAGAGTGAAACAAGGGGCATTGATTAACATCCAGAGCTTACAGAGGCCAAGGTCATGCAGTTATAAAACGAGTTTTGGAAAACCATTTAACTTTCCATCCATGTGGCTTCACAGCTGAACTGTGATGCGCCAGCCTTAATTACCTGCTGTCCCGGGGAATTAAGAAAAATTGTGTCCCAGGTTTCTTGCTTTCTTTCACATTATTTCAGTAGCCTGGCATTTCGGCGGTAGACGCTGCAGAACAAGTAATTTACCCAGGGTGTCCAGCGATTGGGAATTGTCAGGGAAATTTAATTACCGGCAAAAATCGCTTGGTGGTGCTGATGGTGGGGTCTGGTTCCGCGGCAGAGTCCAAGCAGCGACCTGGCTCGGTGGTACCAATGGTGTGGTCCGGTTCCGCGGGAGAGTTCAAGCAGTGGCTCGGCTCAGTGGTGCCAGTGGTGGGGTCTAGTTCCGCGGGAAAGTCAAATCAGCGACCCAGCTTGGTGGCACCAATTGTGTGGTCCGGTTCCGCGGGAGAGTTCAAGCAGTGGCTCGGCTCAGTGGTGCCAGTGGTGGGGTCCGGTTCCGCGACAGAGTCCAGGCAGCGACCCGGCTCGGTGGTGCTGGTGGTGTGGTCCGGTTACCCGGCAGTGTCCAATCAGCAACCCGGCTCAGTGGTGCCGCTGGCGAGTCTGGTTCCGCGACAAAGTCGAAGCAGCGAAACCTTGCTCAGTGGTGCCAATGGTGTGGTCCGGTTCTGCCGGACCACACCACACCAAGAGAGTCCAAACATGTAAGGTTTAACATGACCACTATCATAAAAAGCACACATAAAATGGCTGACAAAAGACTGGTACAAGCAGACTGGTGCCCGGTGTACCTGCGACCCACTCATCGCAAATGATTCCACCAAGGCTTGGCATGCAGTCTGCACTGCCTAATTAAGTACATCTTACAGGGTGTCTACCAAATGACTTCTTCCAAAGTCCATGATTTTTCCAGGTTTTCCTTGACTATTTCGATAAAATTCCCTGGCTGTTCCTTCCTTCGAAGGATGACATTTTGGGGCAATGTTATTCAGCAGAGCCGTGGCAACACCTGATTGCATGGCTTAGTTCCGCACCACCATGCCACTTTCATTGGTCACTTTTCCTGATTTAGCCAACGTTTTGACAGTTTCCCTGATAATTCCCCGACTTTGACAGGTGATCCAAAATTCCCTGAGAATTTCACGCTTGCCAGGTTGGTAGACACCCTGATCTCAATCTCCTTCATGCTTCAGATATGTGTAAAGTAGAAACAATGTCCAAAAGAAAAGGAAGTTGCATCCAAGATGGGTGACTTAGAGAGTATTAGCAAAGATCAAAATGGGAACTTACACATTCCACATGACCAAAATATCAAAAAACAAACATGACCATTTAAAAAAGCAGTCACTGCAATAGACCGGTAGAGTGCAATTTACTTGCTGCACATAATTCCAACAAATGCCTTGTGTGCAGTCTGCACGGGCAAATAAAATCCCAATAAAATTAATTTTACTCTTGCAGATATCGTATGAAATGCAACATAAAGCCTGAAACACATCTCCAGAATGAAGTTCTACCCACTGAACTTTTCAAGCTGTACACCAGAGACTCGAAAATGAAAGCAAACTTTATCCAAGTTTCTATTTACAAAGCAAACATGCCAGCACAATTGAATCCTGCAAAACATTTATAAAAACCGTGCACGACACTATGGAGTGCAAAAATTAAAATCACCAACACGTGAAAGAGTTGTGTACAATGACTCGCAAACACTTCGGAGGTGCGCTACACTTTCAATAATAGAAAGAAAGTGTGACTCGAGCTGCTGAACAAGTGTGAAAGCTGCGCTTGATGGCATAGTCAGGCTGCCAAAGAGCTTGTCTGGGACGTGGTACGCTTTAAGCATCATAAAAAACTTATGTGGCTCATCAAGGTTACTGTGCTCATCTCTAAGGAAGTCAGGACAACGACAACCTTCTGCAGTCTTCTCAGTAAACATTTTAACAAGGAAGCCAGCAACATAATAAGTGACAGGGTTGTCAGTAACATGGGATTCCTCATGGGCTGCCAACTCAGTGATGTTGTCCAAAGATGGAAAGTCGTCCTGTGGGACATGTTGCACAACATCACTGAGTGACTCGCTACTAAGTGAAGGCGGCGACAACTCGTGGAGAAGGTCCGTCTCATCCTCCTCGACATTTCCCTTCGGTGATAGCATGAGGAGCTTCTGAATCCCAATGTGTTTCAGCCCAGATATGAACTGAGGCACATTGGGATTCGAGTTGCATCCCTGCTTTTGTCTTATGTGTCCAAACATAGGTTGAAGTGGGTCTTGTTAAAGTCGACGTGTGAGGAGAAACTCAAAGTCGTAATTCTGGCACACACCTTCCCACGGCAGCAAGACGGCTTTGATAGTAATCTGCCACCCAATGATTCTGTGTGGCTGATGTTTGCTTTCGAACTTCCAAGACGCAATCCATGGAAACTGTTGTCTGAGGAATTCAACTAAATCCGGCTGCCCTTTTCGAATAGCATGGCGCAACTTTTGCTCCGTTTTCTTTGGACTGGAGCTATTCAAACAATCAAACAGCTTGTCCATACGATCACAAAAATAAGCAGTTGACATGGCTGCTTCAGGCTGCCGTTTCGCATAGATAAAAGCACGACGCACACTGACGCACTCAATACCTGGGTCGCCCGCTTAACCTTCATATTACTGAAAGGTTTGTGGTAGATATGTCTTTTCGGTTAACTTTGGTGCCAGCCACAGTCGCATCTCATGTGTGGAGTGGTGAAGTTTCACAATATCTGCCCAGTCCACAATCTCATCTTTGATATGAAGCCTGTGGGCTTGCAGGTTGTTCCGAGTTGTCTTCACTAAATGGGGAACATTGTAAATAAAGTAAATGCGTTCACTTTTTACGAAAAAAAAGGGCTGTGCCACAGAGACAGAAAGCTGATTTGCTAAGCTTACATTGAAAGCCTCTTGGTCAGAAATTACAGCTTTAACTGTAATTCCAGTGCCTTGCAACTGCTCAGTGAGCGAGACCAACAGGTTCTGGATTACGGTAGATGGCGTAGACGTGTGCCCAATCGTATAGGCAACAGGTTGAACCCATCTCCGGGAAACTCCGGAGGGAAGGATGACCAGGGCTCTGTCGGCAATCGTTGAGGTTCGTTTGCAGCCATCATCCGTAAATCCATGAACAGCATCTTGTGACACGTCATATGACAAGTTTTTTTTTAACACTGTCTCATCGAAGATGAGAGTGCAGACGCGATCGCGCTTACTCTATGATTGTGTTTTTGTAACGATGGATGACATAGTGCCTGGTATAATTCCGGGTGTCATTTTGACATCCAACAGCCATCTTCTTAGTGTGCGCTGACTGGGAAGAGTGAGATAGTGAGACAAAAAATGGTATGCCTGCGGCCCACGGAAGTTGAGATGAAGAGCAAACTTTTTCAACCATAACGGGAATCGTTTTCCCTTGCCCTTGGATCTTAATTTAACATGGCTTGACAGTGGGTGAAATACCTTGTCTGTTACGTGAGGGTGAATGATGTCGAGAGCTTCCGAAGCTGATCGAGGCATATTCTTCTCTTGCTTGCACAGCCTTGCGATGGTCTTCCGGTACTTTGAAACCTTGGCCTTGAGACGCCTTATGATGTCCTTCGGTCTCGACGCAAAACTGCGCAGAAGTACTTGAAACGGCTAAAAAAAAGTAATGAAATCAAAGCAGGTAAGCAGTTCCACTTATATCCAGCACAGCCAACATTACCTTACCGTGACATAATCTGCAAGTAGATAATATGCCGTTAAACTACAGACAATTAGAAATCATGGGAAACTGGGCATTTGAAGCTATGTTGGCTAAATTTACGAATTTCTGCCCTATGCCTTGACAACACAGTACATAAGGTATATTACAGGTTTTGCATGAAAAGCCCATCACCGGAGAAGTAGACAAACTAATATCCACCTTGACACACATGAATTTTAGTTACATGAGTAGTAGCATATGGGCACACAGGTGAACAAAAGAAATGGGACACTTACAAGCTGCAACTGGTTCAGAGGAGGACCATGTGGACGGTGTCACCGGTCGGAACTCCAAGGGCGAACTGCACGGTGGGGCTGTAGCCTCCATGGGATCTGCGCCGCACGGCGGGGCTGTCACTTCCATGGAGTCTGGAAGAGTTTGTCTATTAGATGCAGGCTGTTGTTTCCAACACAAGTCCTTCCTCACCATGAGCAGCGGTTGAGGGTCCTTTGGGCCGGAAGCTGGAAGCTGCACTGCATGATGGGGCTGTAGCCTCCATGGGGTATGCGCCGCACGTTGGGGCGGTCGCTTCCTCGGAGTCTGGAAGAGTTTCGTCTATTAGAAGTTAGGTTGTGAAGCCGTAGAAGCAGCATTGTGTTTAAATAAAGTTTTACACAAGTGATATACTTCTCGTATATGGATAGTTAAATAACTCTTTACCTTTAGCTCTCTCAGTATCTGAATATGTTGATGGGTGAACTGAAGGCACAGCGGCTTTCATTAGCTTTGTTCGCCAAGGGTCCATAAAGTCACGCGCTGTGAAGTGATTGCTGCAGACGAAATACTTCGCATGTAGCTCACTGGACGATTTTTGCAGAAGGTCGTCTCTTTTGGCATACTTCAGCCACGCCTTTGACCTGCGAGATGTAGTGAAGTTCATTATTTTTATTGTTTCTTTGTTAAAAATAAAATATTTGACCACAATGGTTTGCATATTGTGGTTTCACATGGAGGTGATAAGCCAACTAATAGTGCTTCATAAGGTTGTAGTTATTTATTGACTGCACACATACACTATTTTACAGACTGGTTAAAAGGTGTCCGATGCTATAAAAAGAAGTGTGACTTTTTTTAGGAGTTTGGTAGTTTTATACCAGTGCTGACGATGGGCATCAGCTAGTTTTAGTGCCTTGCTCATTTATAGAAACATTAAGAATCTTGCAGTCTCAATAAAAAAAAAACACTGAGTTGTGCTTCCCTTGCATGTCATGTATAATTCACCATGTAGCAACGAAGTTGTAATTCAGTCTGCCTTGTAGAGCTGGGAAGCATGTCCACCACAGTCCGGTTATCATGGAATGGAATGTTTTAAAACTAAATTCAGTACTAACAGAAGTAAAGCACATTTAAGATTTGAAATGAGTTTTTGATTATAGGATTCCACTTCTTTCTCCACCTTTTCATTAAAACTGTGCATCCAGTATGTTGTTAAAACAAAGGACCACCTGTCGTATCGTGGAACTCGGAAGTACTTTATTCCCGGCTTCCTGTGCGTTCTGTCCATTGTTTCCGCACCAGGCTACGCAACAGTAGCTGCCTGTAGCCAAACAGCCTGGCGGCATCAGCTGGGGAACGAAAATAGCACAAGTCAATTTGAGATTACGCGAATAGAGTGCCTTCATTTCACAGCAATCTGGAAAACCAACATTGTTGAAGTGATAATAAAGAGTGGTGATAAAGAAAAACCTTCACGGTATTGTCACTCCCCCCCCCAATTTCTTTGAATTTTCCTCGTGAGCGCGCTTTGCTTAGAATGGCCTCGCCCTAAGCAAAGCCCGCATGAAGGCTACCTGTACCCTGCTTCATACCTGGCGCCAGATACAACGCTGCCAAAGCTGCTGAAGACGAAAGCCACGCGCTCGCGCCACCAGCATTGGCAACGATGCACATGAGTTATGAAATT
The DNA here is from genome assembly GCA_037355805.1 of Ixodes ricinus. Classification (NCBI taxonomy): domain Eukaryota; kingdom Metazoa; phylum Arthropoda; class Arachnida; order Ixodida; family Ixodidae; genus Ixodes; species Ixodes ricinus. The sequence goes on along the minus strand of JAZHYW010046276.1, from coordinate 18,438 downwards.
TAGTATTCCTTGAGTGCCTTGACTGGCGCTCTCGCTGCATGAGCGCACGCCGCGCACGTGCAACTGCCGAGGCTTCATCCTGAGCAATAGCTCGCGCTCTAGCCCGTGCTTTCACCTCTAGCCAAAAGCAAGCAAATTACGGTGTCAGTAAAACGACTCACCTTTGTAACAACGGAAGAATGACGAGAAGCGCGCACGAGCCATTCAGGCGCGGCCCAACCGACCTTTCGCGCGACGTGACCAGAAAGCTACCGTCCGCCGAGTCGACGGCCCCAAAGCCATTCACTGAGCCACAGCCAAAGCCGCAGATGTTCAAATTGTTTTAAAGGTATTTCGAGCTGCTATTAATTTTGAAATGTTAGGTTATAGAGTACAGTCTTTTATCAAAGGTGAAAATGTGATAACTGTCTACATTAGTGTGTGACTTCAGTGCCATTGAACGGTCGTAGTAGTCTCTAGCTACTGGGCCGCAAATCGGCTCGAGTGGCCACTCTTTTCGTTTACTGTGTTACTCTATGGGAAATGCCTAAGAAGAGGGTACGGGGCTGTCCTGGTGTCCTGTGTAATCACTGCGCCCCCTCTCCTCTCTTGTCACCTTTGTAACGTGATCCGAGGGAGAGGATGGCACAACAGTGCGCGAGCTGCACGCTGATAAGCATCGAGATCCAGAAGGGCGCGCCAGGCAGCCGCTTTTTCCTTTGTCTGCTTGTTGTCCGTGAAGTTCGAACTTCGCTCTGTCCTACCTGCTCCGGTCTGTCGCCTAACCCTGCGGTCTCATTAGGATGTCTCTGCGACAACGTATTCGATGTGCACCAAAGCTATCATTGTTCGAAAAGTCGTACGCGTAAATCGGCAACAAGCGATTCTTCAAAGGGAGTTAGTAGTTCTTGCGGTTTGGTTGGGTTCGGCAAATGACAGCATGTGCGTCGCATCGTGTTGAAACTTCCACGGAGCCGTTCCCTCCCGTTTTTGTGTTCGTGTGGTTGTCCTGCTTTTACCGTGTCGACATATATCATGAATAACATATTTGAAGTCCGCTATTACTATGGTAAGTTCACTGCAACATTCTTGTTGGCAACGATTGCCCGTTCTTCTACGCGTACTCTTCCAGATTATCTCCAGAATTATTGCAGCGTCTTTTCCCGTGGCAGCCTGAATAATATTTTCTCCTAAAGTGTACCTTTATAGTCTAGAATTACCTCGGTTTCTTTTTTATTTGCAATATTTTCAGTTGAATAAAAGCTTAGAATGCCTCTCACGTTGAAACGTGTTGTCACATGCCAGGTCGACCGGGCACCCATATCAAACGGGCACCTGTATCAAACGGGTACCGCTTCAAACGGGTCCCCGTATTCTCATAATCACGTTTGTCACAAACGGATTGACAAGTTTGCCAACCCGTTTAATTCAAAGGGGTCAACCAGTTTGCCACCCTTTTTGAAATTTAAAGGGTTTTTTTTCAGTAGGAAACGCTAAGAGTATGGGGGCGGGGGGACCAACATTTACCGGAATCAATTGCTGGGCTGCGGGCCGTCCGGAATAACGCTTCTGCCGCTAGCAGCGCTTAGCGGTGCTCCTTTGAGCCAGCTTGACGACCGTCGTCATCTGATAAAGTTCTGGCGGCTTGTTGTGAATTTGTTTCCCCAAGCATTTCTAAATCAATCCTCGGTTTTCCCAATGTCTGATCTAAAGAAACTGCCTACGGCCGTAAAATTGTTTTTATTTTTTAGACGAAATGGCAGCGAAAGCTTTTCGAATTCTTCAGAGAGCTCATACAGAAAAGATGCCATAAAGGAATAGGTGGCTTACGAGTGGTTTTGCTTCTTCAAAGCTTGCGAATTATTGATCGACGACCAACCTCCTTTAACGCGACCCTCAACCTTCCCAACTGCTGAAAACGTCGATATTATGTGACCATTGTTCAGTTCGAGTTTGTTCCGCCTGATGAAAATGTTAATTGATTGTTTCGCCTTGGGACATTTGCGACGCTGGCGCGACTTAGTGAGGCAGAAACGTCCCGACTTGTAGAAAAGGGGAGGGCGAGTGATGGTTCCATCATGACAATGCACCAGCCCGCACTGTCCACTTCGTGTAACACTTTTTCGACACAATTGGCAAAACTCTGCTTTTCTTAGTTTCCTTTCATCGCCGGACGTCGCCCCGTGTGATTTTGTTCTGTTCGCCCGTAGGAAAAAGTTACGAAAGACAAAAATATTTTGTGGTGTGGAAGGTCCTTTAAATCAAACATTGCAAAGAACGAGAAATAATTTTCAAGCGCGTGAGGAAAAAATCACAACATCCCGTTGGAAATTTGGCAGACGACGCCGGTAAGCAAACTGACTCAGAAATAATGGCCGCTAACCGCGGGTAGTGGTCGAAGTTGGTAGCACGGCAGCCTACAGAAATTCATTCCGGTTACATTTCTGCTCCACCCTCGATCCTCGTTTCAGCATAAGCGCACACGCCGCAAATTCTCCGCTTGAATGGCAGCAAATCAAGAACCGTCATAAAGGCGAGTCGCTACAGTGTTTTGTTTATGCTACGTTAAACGGGGATGGAATACGTATTAAAATACGACGAACGCCATGACGGTGTGATTTTGACGATGTCTGATGGGTCTCATAACCTCGGAGCGTCGACCTATGTCTGGACATAAGGTGATAGATGTATAACAGTGGGTTTGCTGGCGGCGGTCCTGTAGAAGGTGTTTCGTGGACGGAGTCAGGCCTATGGCCCGGAGTTTGGAGACCTCTGAATTACAGCGATACGTCCTACCTAAGTTTGGTGTACTATAATTCAAGACCGTTTGACATACATTGGTTGTACACATTATGTAAGCAGTCCATTATTTTAGTATAATTGTTGGATAAAGTCACTCATTAGTTGTGGCGTCAACCATTATGCATATATGGAGAAGGCCGAGGCGCAGTAAAGAATAAGTCGTGTCATATGCGAACATTTCTTATTCAGCATGCCAATATGCTTGCACATGACATGATGTTAAAAACCATCGGGAGGGGCACCTTTCAATGCATTGCCATGACTGTGGTTGCAAACCATTGTTCGACTCATGCTCAGTACTAGCTAAACATAAAAATAGAACTGTCGGGGAAATTATCGAAGCGGATGAGATAAAAAGGGCAGGTGTGGGGTGTGTCAGCGTTGCATCTATCGACCTTTCGATAAGGAGGTGCAGTTCATGCGAGCGGCGGCAAGGCCTGGGGTTGGCTGATTGACAGGATCGAAGTGTGTATATATGCCACATTTCCATGTTGATTAAATAGTTGCAGTCAGCGCTCGTGTTTGTCTTATCTTCCTTTCTGTTGTCCTCGTCTAATAAGCGCTACCATGCCTTTGGCAACCCAAGACCAATACCAACTAGCCCAGCATTCAGCATTGATAAGTGAATTGATTAAAGTATTTTGTCAAACCTGTCCTAGACTTGCAAACTTTTTTTCCACAAAGGGTACTGTAAACGAGAAATGCATATTATTTTGTATTCATCAGCTGTGCCGGCGAACGTATTTTTCAACAAAGCACACAAACAATTGCCTCAAAAGTTTTAGACATGTATATTTTCAATTTTAATTTGTTTACGTGTTTACTTTTATTCTCTAGTGAGATGACTGTAAAGAAAGGACTAGAACCGCTCCGTACCGCTCGCATCCATTTATCTCAGAACGACAGATTCCCCGGGTGCGCTGGCCCACGAGCTCGTGCTCTTATGGGCTCTCGTCTTCTTCTAATATTCAACATCCTCCCCCCCTGCGGCAACGAAGGAGATGATCCCGCCTCGAGCAGATAAAGGCGCTGAACAGGACGGCGTAGTTCCGAGCCGCTGGAGAGTCGTAGTGCGCATGCTCAAGTCACGCCATGTCTGCCGGAGAACATCTTCGTTACCCGACCAAGTTTCCATAGCAGACGAGGCGTGTTGTCGTCTTCTACGATGACCACGTCGCCCACCTGTAGTCGAGGCAGTGTCGCTGTGGTGCCGGACTTTGCCTTCCTTGTACCCTAACATATTGCGGCAGTACTTGGCATCGAGCTCAAGCACCTTGAACGCTATCGCCTCTCCGACCCTCGAAGGCGTGTTGAGTTTCGGGAAAACTGCGTAAGACCTCGCGGTGGAGTGGGGCTCCGATTTCGTCTCCGGCTCGGCAGTGGTTGACGAGAGCGGCGTACCGTGTTCTGTCACAGCTCGAGGCGTCATCCTGGGAGGCGGAGGCACGGCCCTAAAATCTGCTCCTTCTTTCTCAGCCTTAACTGCACGTTCCAATCCAGGCAACTGAAGCTTGCAAACTTTCAGTGATTTCTCTAAAGATGGCGGCGGCTGTTCTGACTTGTCCATTAGTATTTTTTGTAAGACGGGAGTGGAACAGTCGTCCGGTGCAAAAGCCTCGTCTTCGTTTGCATCGCTCTGTCCTTCGTTTTCCGCTCCTCCCTGCAATCCGTCGTCTGCTTCTCCTTGCCCTCTGTCGTCTGCTTCTTTCCGCTGGGCACCGTCTGCTTCCATTTCGTCCCAGTGGGATTCATGTTCAGATCGCTTGTGGTTTACCTTTGGCTCTACGGAAACCTTAAGTGAAACGAAGACGGCTGGAAACAGATTGACGGTGGGTTCAATGCTAGCTGCAACCTTGGGCTTCTTTTTCTTTGGGGGCAGCAGGTCGGGCTCCTCTAAACTGCCGCTTCACTCCGCCGTTCCACACGACGCAGTTTGGAGCCGAGCTGATCTTCTCGGAGTCGCGCTCCCCCAAACAACGCTGATCACGTCGTTGTCCCTCAGAACGCGGATGCATTCTACCGGGTTATCGTGGCTCGGGCAATGGGTCCAAGGAAATCCTTCGGTGAGGTGCTGGATTTCGATCACACGGTTGCGCACGAACTGCTGCCATCTTGTTGCGTCACCGGCAATCCAGCATAGGACAACTTCGGAGTCAGTCCAAAGTTGAACTTGCAGATGAGCGATCCTTAGTGTTTTCTTTACGTAGTCAAAGAGACGCGCTCTTAGCAAGCAAGCTAGTAATTCCAAACAGGGTAGCGTTACTGGTTTAATGGGAGCGATGCGGGAGCGACTGATTAAGATGTTTGTTTTAAACGACCCCTGCTCGACGGGCGTTCGCAGGTAGATGAGCACGTTCACGGTGATCACCACCAGCACGATGAGCACCTTGACCGCCATGGACATGCACCGCTGCTTGCCAACAGCCGGCGTGGTAGCCGCACTGTGGCCCGCCATGTCCTCTCCACGTGTTCCCGCTCTGGAACGCAGCGTCATATGGACAGGTGAACCGGCCTGAGGAAGGCTGCTGCTGCGGGTGCTGTAGGTGAACGAACGCCGACTCGGCTGCACGGCCTCGTTCACGCCGGGGGAGTTGCTGTTGCTCAGGTTGAATCGGACACTCTGGGCACTCAGAGGGAAGAATGTCGTGGGTCCCTTCTGCAGCGGCGTACCACCGTCCTCTTCGTCAGAGTTGTCCTCGGGGATGACTTGAGGCTCTCTCTTCCTCTGTGGCAGAAAACTCGTCGGTTGGGACGGATGGAGTGGTCGGGACGCTGCCGTTGTTCAGCAGCTGCTGAAGCTGCCTCTCGTACGGGCTCCGAGTCGAGGCTACAACAGGGCCTGCCTGGAAACCAAAGTCGCGGAGCTTGGCAAACAAGGCGTCGTCTGAAAGCGACGTGAAGCTGTCGGACACCTCCGGGAGCGTGTAGCTGTCGTCGTGTTCCTTGGAGGTATCTCGGACGTCCTCGTCGCTCGAGTAGTCGCCCGATGTGAAACGATCGTCGTTCAAAACGTGCTGCCTGTACAACTTAACGAGGAGTTCTTTCTTCGGCGAGCCGGATGGCACTGATACGCCTCTCTGGTGAAGCGCTTCGACGAGGTTCGCCTTCGTCAAATTTGCCATTTCTCTTTTACCTACATTTTCCTCGTTTCGCAAAGGAATAGAATAAAACCGTGGACAACAACACGCGTCAGAGAGCGTCGACGCCTCGCTGAACACAACCCCCGCATACACGCGCGCGCCGTTGCCGTTTTGCCTTTTAACGATCTGTTCGTTGAATTGAAGCAACGCTGGGTGAGTTGCTGGGTCCGACGAGGGAAGGTCGGAGATGCCGATAGCGTCCAGTCGCCACATCTCAGATGGATTAGGTAGCATTTCGGAGTGCGATGTTTCACAGCTGGTTGTTGAAACGGCGGTGGTGTTACTTCGGTCACCCGTTGGGCACATGTAGCGGCCTTGTACCATCCATCCAAAGATGGTATGTACTGCCGTCAGATGCTCACTTAGACGGCGAATTTGTCCAGTTGCTACCTTCCAGTAGACGTCGGAGCCGATAAGTACACCGACCTCTGTGTCTGCCTGTAAACTAGGGGAGCGACGTCAGCCACAATCAGCCCTTCAGAATGTAGCTGATTTAGGATATCGTTGTCGAGAGGCGGTGTCGTTACAGTACATAGTTCGGACACTTCAAGCGCCTCCACGGTAACCTTGCTTGTGCTGTATTGGCTCTGTAGCGTCAATTCGACACGGCGGCAGCGATAATTTGTGGGGCGTTTAGTGTTTCCGAATGTGTAGATGGTAAGCTCTTCAGTACCGAGAACTGGGCACCGAAGCCTCTCCGAGGACTCTCGTTTTATAAATGTCCGCTGGCTTCCGGTGTCCAGAAGAACCCTTACGAGTGCGCTGTCGGTGGTGCCTGTAGCCCAGGCCTTCGCGGTTTGAAGCAAAACCGATGACACTCCCGTGCTGGTAGTGGGAGCAGTGGTCACGTTGTTTGGAAGGCCTCGGTTCTCGTCTGTACGTGATTCACTGACACCGGTGAAGCTCGGTCTTGACTCGTCTTGAGGGACGCGCCATATGTCGCAGAGGATGGTGATATGGCGTCCGCTGCAGGTACCGCATACCAATCGTGTCGACGTACGGCAATTACGGGCTACGTGGTTGACCTTGCCGCATCTGAAACAACACCTTGCAGCTCTCAATCGGTTTCGTTTCGTGTCGGAAGATATGTCGGTATTGCAGTCCTGCAATTGGTGTCCGGTGCCGGTACAAAGTGGGCATGACCCGGGCTCCGGTGCGACCGATGAAGTCGGGAGGGCAAGAGCCGACGGAAGACTGTGCTGGGCGCTTGAAGGGCGTGTTCCCCTTCGGTCCTCTTGTGGTGGGTCAGGTGAAGACCACTGAAGTCCTCCTTGACTCTCCTCGCGGCTCTCTATTTGGATCCGAAGAAACCTCAAGATAGTTGCAACTTCGGCTGTACCTGGGACGCCGGTAGCGGTCTGCATATCACCTGCTTCGGTTGGTGACTCTTTTTCCTTTATGTTCTGTCTGAACAGAACAGCAAGGTCGTTGGGGAGCGATCTCATGAGGACACGCTTGAGAACAATCGCGTATTGAGTAGGTGGGACACCCAAACCTTCAAGGCAGCTTGTGCGGAACTGTATTGAATCATACAAATGTCGCAGCTGCGCGATGTTGTTGGAGCTGTTAACAGGTGACAATGCCAGTAATTGATCGATGTGTTCGTCTACAAGAAGGCTGCTCCGTCCAAATCGTTCGAGAAGAGCTTTTATGGCGAGGTCGTACCCTTCGTCCGAGAGTCTCACCCACTCGATTGCTTGTTTTGCCGGTCCGGTTAAATACGTCTGCAGATACTTGAATTTCTCGATGCGTGGGAGCTCGACGTTGTCGTGAATCGTCGCTCGGAAGTGGTCCCAAAAGCCTTGCCAGTCCCGAAGGTTCCCCGAAAATGAGGGTATCTGTAACTTCGGGAGGGCGACGGTGCGTGGTGTTTGGCGAGCGGGTGCGTGGGCCAGACCTCCTGTTCTGGCAGAAACTTGATCCCGGTCACCGAGGGCTGTACCGTTGTCCGATACTTGGGATGGATTGCTGGCGATGCGATTTCGAGCTAGAGCACAACGAACTCGGGTGACGGTGTGACTGATGTTCATGTTGTACTCGAGCGTGCCAACAACCTCGTTCTCCAGGTCCTCGTCATCTACCAGGTCCTTGATCTCGTTGTCTAAGTCTTTTAGCTGCGCTTCCTTTTGGAGAAGGAAATCGAGGTGTACTTGCAGGTCGGTGAAGTCGGGATCGGTGCCTCGCAGTAGATCGGTCAGTGCGTTGAGGGTGCGGGTGACGGCCGAACGGATGACTCCGCGCGTTCTCTTGATACGGTCCATGGATGTCGGTTATCGTGGTGCGGCAGGAGCGGTCCTTCAAAATATCCCGGGTTTCGGCACCAGTGTGTAAAGAAAGGACTCGAACCGCTCCGTACCGCTCGCATCCATTTATCTCAGAACGACAGATTCCCCGGGTGCGCTGGCCCACGAGCTCGAGCTCTTGTAGGCTATCGTGTTCTTCTAATATTCAACAATCGACTATAATATTTACTATGTGCATTTTTAATCTAAATAAGTCTAGTCTGTGAGGCGAACTAGCTGAGACAAGATTGATATCGAAGCAGTCCCTGGAGCTCAAAGCTTAGTCTCGATCCCGTCGTAAACTTCCTCTTGTGTTGGATGTCTACTTCATATATTTCTGCTCAGTAATAAACGGTGTTCAGCCTCTTTATATCAAAAACAATATTTTTTCCATAAGATAGCACACAACACTCTGCTAGAATTATTAAGCACTGTACAATAAGAAATAACTTGTGAATTTATTGATTTCTTACTTTGAAAACGTATTAGATGCATCAGTATCACATTACATGTGGCCTGCTAGGCAAGTAGGCAGCGCGCCTGTGGGCTAATGGTTAGCAAACCTTGACTCTTTGGGTGGGAGCCAATCGACGATAACCATTCGTTCAAGGACGTGCTGGCTATGCTAGCTGCCCGTGCCTCTTTAATTGTCATATGCTATATTTTCAATTGTCATTCGTGACAATACTACGCAATAGGTTTGATGATTTGATTTTCAACATGTCGACAACGTAATTTTTAAACAAAGTTTTCTTTTTCCACAAAAGCCGAACGTTTTTGATGAGAACTTTCTAATTTATTATATAAATAATTAAAAAAAAACTAAGATTATGCTAACTAGTGAAATATTACATTGCTGAACTTTTGAAGTTACCCTGATTCAATGAGGAGGAGGCAAACGAGAGATGGATTGCAGGAATTAGCGCGTGTGCACACCATTCATTCAGTGTTTCATGAACTGCCAAATGAAGCTGACGAGTCTCGTGTTTCTTCTTTCAGATCATGGTGCCAGTACCCGACGAGTGAACATGAACCGACCTCCGCAGACTCCGTGTCGTCGTCAGCTCCGCCGTCACCTGGATACTTAACAGAAGTACGACAGAAGCCTGACCCGAAAGACCGCCCGGCCGTGAACGGGGGAGACTACCGCAGCGCCTGTCACCGAACCGGACCGCCAACAAATGACCCGTAACTGAGCGACAACTAATCCAGAAAACGCCGAAAATGAACCAACTAACAAACATATCCAACCAATTTAATAACTTCCTAGAAATGACCTTGAAAGCGTGTGCTCAGAACTCAGCTGAATATCAAAAAGACCAAGAAACTGCTGCGGAACTCATTTTTACATCCTTCGACTGGCAGGTCCTCTGCTTTTCATTCTCCACACGATGCAGCTGTTTCAAAACCTGGACAACAAGGTGTTGGCTTGGACACACAGAAAAGTTTTTTTTTTATTGTTTTGCCTAGAGCAGCAGTGAAAACATTGTGCAGAAAATTTAGGTTTGAGTTTGAGTGGGCACAAATAGCATAGAGGGTAACATCCCTTTCGTTCTCTTGGATATTTTATTATCAGTTCAACGGGCTTAGCCAGAAAGGTTGTTCGGGGCTGGTTGGGGGTTCCCAGAAATGGGAGCTCTGTTCAAATGAAAAACTGACCGCGCAAGGTCACGGCGTGTCATAAGTGTGTACAAAGGTGACTAAGAAGTTCGAAGAAAATATTATTAAAAAATGGAAGGGAAGAGACAAACGAAAGAAAGTATTTTATTTTATTACCTTTTGTTTGTCTGTGTTCTTCGTTCATGACGACCCAATTCCAAATTGTATACAGCGAATAGTAATGCATGTAGTGAATAAACATGTTACCTCAGTTTGAGACGTCGTTTACCTGGGGATCCCGACATGTCGTTGTAGGACGTTTCAGTGTTGGGCGTTTCGGTTCTTTCTTTTCGGTGCACTGACTTTTACGTGCACATACTTTTCGGGGTAAAAATGAGTGTCGGTTTGTTTCCCCAAATTTCGAGAAGCACGATATGCAATAGCATTGATACCGACGGGCAGCCTTTGGAGAGCGCGACAACAAGTCCGACCTGTGCCTGCTTGCAATGCAGAACAAACTACTTATACTTCTCATATCGTCGTATGCTTGCCGTGTATTATTCCCTCGCTCTACTGGGTTGCGTGATTATCCACAAAATAAATTATGACTGAAAACATAGCCACTTTTTTCTTCTGGCGCAACAAGTGGACATAGATCTACTTAAATAAGGGTGACCATATTCCTCAAGGTAGAAAACGGGACATACCAGCGGTGGCGGTGGAAAAGGGGGGGGGGGGGGATAGCCTACTAAAAATAAAAATTAACAGAAATAATTTAATGAAAGAACTCATCTTATTTCAAAACGTTACCATATTGCACTAAGCCCTAGGAAACAGTCACACTCAGAGATCATTGCATGCACTCATGTGGAAGGTCCTGCGTCGTGTCCTTCGATGGTGTGGGCGTATTTACCCAACGACTAAGGTTTCCTAAGCAGGACTTTATCCTGCAAAACTCGGTTGTAAAGTCTGCGCACTCATATGGGAGGTTCAGCCGCACAAGTAGCATTACTCGCAAGGTTGAGACAAGAAGCCCTGACCTCTAGCATACCCACATGGAGTTCATAATTGAAAAGGCGCACTCCACTGGAGCCGTGGTTCCAAGGAAGCACAGAGCCAAATCCACGAACCAGGAAATCTCGGCGCAGCATACATATTCTGTTTGCACCTCTTTAAAGACTATCACCCCAACGAGCTGCGGGGAAGCAAGGTATAAGCGGCACCGGGCAGCTGGAAGGCGCAGTCCAGCGGAGTGCACGACGAGGGCATAACGTGCCTGTTTTGCCCCACAGGTTGGTACAGGAGCTTGCTTGACATTTTCAGTACTATTGCTCCGCTGGACTGCCCTCCTTTGCATTGTCTCGCTGTGAACCATGGCATCAGGAACGCCGAGCGTGTGTTTAGCATGCTTAAAACCAATTGAAACGGGATGTCAAACGTTGGAATGTTCAGTGTGTAAATATGTCTACCATGTTGGGAAGTGTGCAGGCGTCACCAAGACTGCATACAAAAGTATGGAACCTGTAGATCTTCTGTCTTGGATTTGTGGCACTTGTAAGGTGCATAGCCAGCGACAGGCTTCTCAGGCGATTAGCCAGGAAGTGGCAACGGGTTACGAGGCCGGAGCACAAAAGCACGAGGCTATGATGGCTCAGATATTAGAAACCAACAAGAAGTTAACAGAAGTCCTGTCAAGAATCGAGAACATTGAATCAAAGTTGAACATACAATCGTCCAAACACGACAACATGATCGAAAAACTGAATAACCAAGAAAAAACTATAGAATCGATTGAATGTTCAACAATGATGATTTCTAAGCAGTACGATGACCTGATAAAAAAGGTTGATTCACTTGCACGCGTTACGCACGACTTGAAAGGAAGAACAGATGAGAATGAACGGCAAGGTCACGAAAGGGATGCGAGGATTAAAGAGCTAGAGTGGGCTGTGGAAAACGCTGAGCAATACTCAAGGAGAAAGAACATAGAAATTCACGGAATCGCCCAACAAGATCGCGAAGATCTGCCGGCAATCGTGAAAAATCTAGCAGCGAAACTTAGCATATCGGTACCGCAGCCAGATAAGATCGAGTCTATGCATAGACTAAAGGCGAGAGAGGGTAAAATCGCCCCAATTATAGTCCGCTTTAAAGACAGGTCGGAACGAGACTGCTGGGTCAGCAAACGCATGGCACTGAAAAGCGAAAGGGTTTTTATTAACGAGAACCTGACTAAACTCCAGCGGTGGTTATTTTGGAATGCAAAAGAATGTGCGAGGGAAAGTGGATTTCAATACGTTTGGATAAAGAACGGAAAAATATGGGTCAGAAAGAGGCAAGGGACGAACGCAGTACGGATTGAAAACGATAGTGACTTAGACAAAATTCGATAGGGCTATGTCTTTCAATACATTTGCAGAATGGGACAGTCATACCCAAAACTTACTAGGTGAAGAAGGGAAAAGGAAGGAGGACCAGATTCTGCATATCATTCAAATCAATGTCCGAAGTCTTAAGAAACATCATGATGAACTTAACGTCTACATAGGCCAGTCACTGGTAGATATAGACGTCATAATATTAACGGAAATAAACATTGAAGCAAACGAGCCGCTGTCGTTTGCGATAAGCGGATTCCATGAAGCGTCAGTGCGTCGCGAAGGCAAAAAGAGGGTGGAATACTCGTATACATTAAAAATTGCTGGCTTTCCGATCGTACAGAATTATGTGTAAAGCACGCGGAAGTTATCGTGATGAATATACAGAAAGCTGAAGTATCGTTTACTATATGCGCGGTGTATAGGCCGCCTAGTGGCAGCTTAAGTCTGTTTTATGAAGAATTCGACAAACTAATCAACTCCTTCAATAATAACGACTACATTGTTATAGCAGGTGACTTCAATATTGACGTCATGAGCAAAACAAAATATGGAGTCCAAGAATATTTAGACATATTGTCTAATTATGGGTTACGAAATATGATTGTCGGTTACACTAGAGAGGAGTCTCTTGCTGATAAAATTACGAAAACTGGCATTGATCACATTATAGTACGCACAGGCAACTTCATGTTTATAGGTGGGATCATACAGCAGAAAGTAGCGGATCATTATTTTGTTGCTCTAAGAATAATAGACAAAAGTACTACGCGTAAAGCGGAAGAGCAGGAATACAAACAAATTCTAGACAACAATAAAGTAGATCGCAGTATAAAAAGATTTAACTGGAATTCCCTATTAAAACTCGATCACATATCGCTCTATGAAACGGTAGTGGAGACACTCGGAAGTATATATGAACGCTCGATTAAAACGATCAAACTAAAACCTAGGAATGCTAGTAACAAATGGATTGATAAAGATATAATTGAACTGAGTTCGGAAAAAACAAACTATGGAATCGGTGTAAGAAATATCCCGACGACACGTTATTAAAGGAAGAGTATAGGCAACTACGAAACCGGGTGACAGCAAAAATTAGGCTGTCGAAAAAGAAGTTTCATATGACGCAACTCAGGCAGAGTGGTAAAAACATAAAGGAAACCTGGAATGTTGTAAATCAAATCATTGCAAAACCACCCCGAATCAGTGTAGACGAGTGTATAAAGAAAAATTTCGGTGTAACCGACTTAGAATCGTTGAGTAACGACTTCAATAATGCTTTTGTTAAACAGGTGGAAAATCTGCGTAGTCAGGTAAGCAGTACTGCAGTGAAAGCAAATTTTTTGGGATATTCACAAAACTCTGCCTACATGCCACGGATAACAGAATTAGATCTTCAGGACATAATTTGCACAATGTCAATAACAAAGCCGGCAGGATATGACAAAATAAGGCTCAGAGACTTAAGGGTCAATTTCGACAGCTTGAAGCACATCATCCTTGCAATTCTAAATGGAATTTTTGATACGGGAAAAATACCGGACAAAATGAAAGTTTCAATAGTTAGACCAATTTATAAACAGGGAAAGAAAAAAGAGATATCAAATTACAGGCCCATTGCGTTGTTGCCAGTGATCTCCCAGATAATGGAAAAGTTTGTTTTAAAAACTATGACCTCGTTTTGCGACAGGTTCTCATTGATAAGCAGCTGTCAATATGGCTTCCGACAGCAGAAAAGTACGACGCTCTTGCTGGAAGACGTGACGGAATTTATGAATGAGAAACTAGATAAAAATCAAATAGTACTGGCAATATTTTTAGACCTAACGAAAGCATTCGATACTATTGATCATTCCATATTACTTGATAAACTCGAAAATCTGGGATTCAGAGGGCCGTATTTTAGATTCTTTAAAAATTACTTTAACAACCGTACTCAAAGGGTCAAAATTGGAAACAATGTAAGTGAGGCCGTACACCTTAACTACGGTGTTCCACAGGGATCGGTACTAGGCCCGATGCTCTTTAATATATATGTGAACGACCTCGCTTTGCTGCATTTGAACTCGAACATTTACCAGTACGCTGATGACACGGCTCTAACATTGGCAAGCGAAAATTACAATATTGCAGTGTCCTCTCTACAACAGGATATCAACCAAGTCATGACCTGGTTCTCAAGAAATTGTATTTTCGTAAACACAAAAAAAACTACTCTAATGTGCTTCAGGGCCCATCAAAAACGTATTAATCTTAGGGAACCGATTTTTTACATACAGTAGATTGTAGGAATTGTCATTGCTCGCCATTACTGTACGCTACAGAAACCAAATACCTGGGCTTACATCTCGACGAATATTTGAATTGGAATGTACACATAGATCACTTAATGAGCCAATTGAGGGTAATCGCATCATACCTATATAGGCTGCGAAGTTACGCGGATCCGAATCTGAGGCGGACTGTCTACCAGATGCTAGGTGAGTCGAAATTGAGATACGGAATAACCATATATGCTTCCTGTTCCGATTTTAAGAAGCAAAAAATAAATAATATGATAAAAAGGATGGTAAAGAATATTGTCTACGGAACGCGGCTTGAGCATATTGCATTTGAAGAACAGCTCTCCGACCTGAACTTATTGCCAATAGACAATCTTTTGAGGTTTGTTATCCTGACGAAATATTACTTCACACCGGATTTTAAGCCAGAGACAATGAGACAAAAGCAACTTAGGAAAACTGAAAAATTTATGGTTCCGAGAATATACACAAATTATGGAAAGAGGCTAAGGAAGTATTATATACCATGTCTTTTTAATGAACTACCGAGTAATCTGCAGAACCTGCCGTCGTTTAAAATTGCAAAAAGAGAGATAATGAAATGGTGTCAATGTGCGCGCACATAAATACCAAGTATGTGTTGCTGATTCATTTATGATTTGCCGTATAACATGAACTCGTTGTGCTTTTATCATGTTGCTTTTGCATTCTTGAAATGTGTTTATGGTTTTGCTCCGAAATAGTTTGCCCCGTTCAGTGTCAATGATTGTATAACTTCAACGGCGCAGCTGCCCCGTTTTGTGTATTTTATCTTACTCTTGTTGTTGTAGTTTCTTTTTTTTTTTTGGGGGGGGGGGGGGGTCAATTGTACTCCGGTGTACTGCCCGTACTCACACACAAGCACAAAAGTGCTTTCGTGAGAACGGATTTATATGTTTGTAAAATGAAGCAAAATAAACTAGTACTTTTACTATTACTGTTGTTGAAATTTTTTCGCACCTTTAAATAAGATAACGGTGAGTTCTGAAGCTTTGTCATCTGGTTTCAGACAACTATATCCCTACATTTGGGTGGAAAACTGAGCGCTCGGCAAAACATAGTCTGTTTTTAAGGTAAAAAATATATATATACTTTTTTTTTTTTTACATTTGGCATTTGCAATTCAGGATGCTGCGTCAAGTTAACTGCAATGTTGCGGTTTTTCCAAGCTAGGATTGATCATTTTTCTCGCTTCTCATATAGTCATCCGTCAGCCAGAAGCAATGAGACCAAACATATACACCCATCCCGACGAGCAAAGTGTTTTCTCTTTTTTTCTTCAGTCGGATTTAAAGCATTCGAACAACGCTTCCACCTTTCTTTCCTACACTTCGAACACAAGGCGAACAGAGTCGAAAAAGTTGCCAGAAGACGTCATTAAGAGTATGCCGTTTCGAAGCGGGGACGCTAATCCAGTTGCTCCGCGACCGTCCTCCGGCGTCAGCGTAAAGTCCTCGCGCAGAAACATGTTGCCGCTCAATTATGCAATCCCTTCTCCGCGAGCCGCTCCCGAAACTGGCTGGCGCCGGCTTTTCAATTTGCAAAACCGTGTCCGGGGGTTCGAAGCTGGAACGCTTCACGTGGTTCGGGTAAGCTGCGCTGCACGCCATGCCGTCTAGAAGTGAGAAGAGCTTGCACCTCACACGCAAGCAAACACACACACAGACATCCCACATCACCCGGATCTATGTTAGCTGGCAATGAGCTGGATCGCGGACAGGAAGCCCGCCGGTGTCGCCACCGGCGGCCACATTCCTTGACACCAGGCAATACACGCGAGTACTGGGAGAAACACGCAAAAGTAGGAATAATGGAGCTTCTACGCGGTGCTCGGAGAGCGAGTATTTTATCATGTGCTGCGATCATTATATCGGCTGTTCGGAGATCAAAGCGGTATCTGTCAAGCCCATTAAAAAATCAAACGTGCCGGAGCACCCACGGCTATGACGCTGGCAAGCTTGGTCTCGTCGTGGAGTAAACAAAAGAAACTTGCCGTCGTTAAGGCCATCCTCGGGGAAGCCCACAGCTTGATTAATGTTAAAAAACTTCCCACTTTACAGCGGCTTTACGGGAGTGGGCGAGTTCCGCGTAGCAAAGGCTTCAAGCGCAGTCGTCTGCTAAGCCAAACTCATCGACACCACCACCGACTCCGCACGGTAACTCCTGCGCACACTCTTGTCTGATTGAGCTGCGCTACATTTGTTCCCCCAGCGGAGTCACTCATTCGCCACCAACATTTTGTCGGCGAGGACTGTGAGGGTCGTCAGCTTTGGTGTTGGTTAACAAGCTGTTCAGCCGGTTTCCCGAGAAGCAGCCCGGCACGTTTCAGTGCCGGCAACGGCTTAGAAACGGAGGAAACTGCACTTTGTCTCGTTTTCCCCGCAGAGTCCCATGCATTGACTGGTGTCAAGTGATGGCCGCCCGTAGCTGCCACTCGGCACCAGCAAGAAGAAGCCTCGATCCCCGATCCAGCCTACTACAATAGAGAGTCGGCGTCCCATTCCGCCCATTCCATCCACGTCACCGAGAGGCACCAGGGTGACACGCTGTCGTCACGTCGCGATCCTGGTGGTTGGTCGTAGGAGTTCCACGCACAAAGAACGAGCGGACGTGAGTGTCGCTGTCGTCACGGCGTCTCAACTCCCCGCTGCCAGAAACCTCCGTGGACTGCTCAAGCAGGAGATCGACCTGCGGCAGGACAGGCGTCTGCCCCATCACCACCGCTGCTGCGACGCTGCTCAGGGTCGCGACCGGCGTCAGCGACGACACTCCACGACGTCGTGAGGCGGAAATCCGGCGGACGACTTGACCTGGAGAGCGGTCAACGCACCCGTCGGAGAGCGCCTTCCGGGCCCCATGCCCAAACGCCGCCTGGCTCGCGTCAACGTCGTCGACAGCGCGTCTTGCAGCGTCCCCGCACCGAGCGCACTGACTGCAGCACGCGGCGAAGCCAGAGCGCCGGCGTCTGCCCTTCTGCGGCGTACTCTCGCCGATCTTCAACGTGCTTGCCACTTGGGGCGGGTTGGAAGTCCACTAGCAATGACGTCGCGCGCGTGCCTCGTCTTCTAGGTGGTACTGCGCGATGTCAGTTTGTCTGGCTGTATGCTGAAAATGCCACGCCGTCTTTGTCCGCTGAACCGTTGGACGCAGTTCGGAGGGCACGCGGTAGCTCTCTCTCCGCGAAAATGCTAGAGGCCGCGTAATGTTGTCCACGGCTCTGTGACGCGGGATGTATTTACCTGGCCAATAAGCGCTGGGAAAGTGTACAGGGAATGCATTCATTAGCGGCCGGAGCTGCGTGCTCATTGTTAAAGGGGCGATGCAACAATTTTTGTACTTTGCGCAAATACCGCTTAGAGCGGATCCCTGACGTTAATGACCTATGAAACACGCGTTCGTTTTTCACCCCACGCAATAGAAGTCCCAGAAAAGAATTAAAGAAAACGAGCAGCGTTCACTCCCTCAACTCGCAGCCAGAACAAGCGGCCACGTGACCTGGAATGCATTATATGCCGCCAATGTTCATCATAGCCACGCGCTGCGGTTGGCAAAGCACAGGACACGCGCTGAGTTTCAGACATTGTTATGGCTCGGCTATTGTCGTCGTTGAAGCGATTGGACACGGGCCACTACCCGAATGCTTCTCGAGCTAGTAATTATCACGAGCCCAAATCGAGTGCTCACGCAATGCTCGGGTCCAATCTATGAACCGCATTCAAATATCGTCACTGGAGGGTACTGCGATCCCCACGCTACGTCATCAAATTTTGCAAAGGAGAGATTGAATGAAAATGATCGCTTTTGTCCTTGAAATTACACCGCAACAAAGGAGTTTCTTGGCCAGTGGCGTTGCGTGCGAGTATCCTTGAGTCCCACCAGTGCCAGTAAGCTCGTGTAAAGTGAAAAACATTCGAACTGAATATAGTTGCACAGC
>JAZHYW010046274.1:0-14649 GCA_037355805.1 Ixodes ricinus | reverse complement strand
ATATGCATTACATACTAGTGTTTAGCGATCGTCCTCAGCACCCTACGAGGACAGTAGGCGGTCCTTCCATCGCTTCCTGAAGGGGGTCGAGCTTCTGGAAGCTCGCCTACGCCAACACAACGCCGCGGTTTCGAAACGTTGAATAAAAATCGAGACAAACGAGTCAAATGCTCGGATACTGAAACCTGAGCTTTTTGCCTTGAGCCTGTACATGGAACGGCACGACCTGCCTGAGACCGCCATATTTGCCCGACTGTGGCAACCCTTATAAGTCGCTGGAGTCGCGACAAATCACGCACAAAGGAAGTGCTTGATTGGTCAGCCGGTGGTAGTAAACGAAAAAGACGACGGGCTTCGTGACGATGCACCTTTGCTGCCGTTTGATGCGCTTCATCGGGTCATAGCATCGGCTGCGCTCGGACTTCAACTCAAACGACGCATATAGAAGATGTCGTCCCCACCGGCGAGCCATTTGCCGGTGTCGAGCGAAACCCCCATGACACGGGGCGAGGCCTGTCAGTGAGGAGGCCGCTCCCATACGTCAAAGCTGTGACGGGCTTCGCAGGGTCTTCTGTCGGCAGGAACCACGTCGCTCATTAATGCACTCCGCCATTCACAGTGCCAGTGGACCGAGGAAACGCCGGGAAATGGGGACGGCTGCCTCGGCAAAATCTCGATAGATCTGGAGGCACTCTTGTTAGTCAGCAAACCTCCTTTCTTTTTTGTTCAGGATATTTTGTTTATTTCTACCTAGCAAAATATCTGATAAGTTCTATTTGAAAATTAATTGAGATTCTTGATATCTTTCGCAACAAAAGTACAATTCGGGAAGAGGAGGTTGGAAAACATGGTAGGATGTTAACGTTCCAGCGTCCCTGAAGCATTGAAGCAGTACGAAAATACGTAAACAAGTTGTTTGTCTTTGCTTTAACATACTTGTTTAAAACAAGTCGAAAGCGCGCTAATTTGGTTCGGGCAGGTGAGTTATATGGCCAGGGGGGTATAGTAGGAGGCTATCATAACGATCAGTCGGCTAATTAACTATAATATGATAATTATGTTTTAATTTTTGAAAATAAACGCATGGTTCTGATAAAAAACGTGCTGTGCATCATCGAAAACCACCGAAAGAGTCAATATAAAAGATTTGGAGCTCGCAAGTCCAGTGAGCGGCTCGTCATCCATCACTCGTGCTGGAGGAGAGAGGCTACCTGGCGATGGCGTTCGCGCGGTGTTTTTTCTGCGTCCGTTATTACGCGCGTTTTTTTTCGTCTCTTATTACGCGCGGTTTTTTTCGCCTCTTATTACGCGCGTTTTTTTTGTTTTTTTTTTCACTGCCAGCGTTGTGCCTGTTGCACGAGTGGTCCCTTTAGCGCACCACAGCCCCCACCCGAGCGCTCCGAGTCTTTCTAAAAAATGACTGTCTAGTGGTTTCGATGGCGGTCAGCAAGTTTCTACTTGGAACCGTGCGACTATTTTCACTCATTAAAAGTTAATTAACGATTTTTCTTCTTTTTTTTTCGACTCATCGTGACAATTTTCTTTTATATGATGTCCCCCTGTCCATATACCTCACCTGCACAAACCGCATTAACGTGTTTTTTTTGTTTTTTCTTTTCCTGAATAAACTAGTTGAAAGTTAGCGCCTGTCCTGTATACTTACTGTCCTTGTCTTTTTTGCGCTTTTTTGTATAAGTTTTACTATAACTAAATATGTTAAGTTTAAAAGAAAACATACATGTATACAGGGTGTTTCTGTGCTTAACAGATTTGCTTAAGGTGCCGTGAAGGCTACACTGATGCGGCTTATGCAGGCTAGTTATACGGCCAGAGGGCTAATCATCACGATAAGTCGAATAGTTCACTAAAATGTGTTCATTAACTGTTTAATAACTGAAAATGAATATTAGATTTCAATCCGAAACTCGCTGACCGTTCGGAAACCACTAAATATGTAATTATTAGAAAGAATACGAGCACTTGGGAATTGCACTAGTGCGCTAAGGACTCGTTCAACACCCACAAGGCTGGGGCTATCATGTAAGAGAGAGAGGGGACACGCGGGCGCCGTCTCGCACCGGTAGCTGTAACCTTTGCGCTCCACCCCACGTGCTCCAAGTCTTTCTAATATCTACTTATTTAGTGGTTTTTAATTAGATTCAGTAAGTCTTTAATCAGAAGCATATACATTTTTCCGATAATTCAAATTTTTATTTAACAAATTTCAGTTAATTAACCGACTGATCATTACGATTAGCCCTCTTAGGTACCTTTCGCGGCTTTTCTTTTTTTGCGATTCTGTTAAGCTTAAAAAAGGACAACGTAGAAAAACATTTGAAACATATATTTTTTTTACTAAACTTCTCATTTTATTTTATCTGAAATATTATTCATGACGCTCAGGCGAGAGTAGCTGTGCTATAGGTTTTCGTGCGTCCCGCTTGGCGGTTAAGCGTTGAAAAAGGGGTACATGTTAAAACTTTTACTCTGGGCGCTGTTTGAAACGTAAACCTAGCACAACATGATGCTGCGGAATATAAAAAATATAACTTTATTTTCGTTAAAAAAAGTTTTTGTTTTCTGAATGTTCATACAAACACGTTCGAAAACCTCTTTAAATGATTCCGAAAATACGGACAACCTGTTCTAGACCACCTTTCATGCCACCTTTTCCTTCGACGGCACGGAACTGAAAGAAATTGGATTTTTTTTTCTTCTACCAAAGAGTGTACGCAAATAACGACGTTATGTGGGCACACAGCCTAACAAAAAACGGCCACTCAATATATTCGAAACAAAGACATCTGAATTGATTCGGCAGGCTTATGGCGGCGAAGTATCAGTGAGACGCGTGATGTGTTTTGGTTAGCACTCGCCCTTCAAGAACGCCAGAACTCTACTGGAAGACGAAGAGGTGTAGGGGACCTTCTCCGACCTTTCTTCGTTTTTCAGCGATGTTCTGCTCTTTTGAAGCGCGAGTGCCACTCAAAATATTTCGCACGTATTTCCTAGTTCGAACACCTTCAACGAGTGTATGAGTGCAGTGGAGGCAAGGGCAGCCAGCTTTAGGCCTACCCACTAATTCTTGCAATCAGAGCTCGGCATTCTGACATCCCCCTGTCGTATCCTCCTCTCCCTCAGTTTCGGTCGCACACTGAACGACGACTAGTTATGTATTTCACGTTTTTAACGACACGTTCTTTTTACTAATAATATTTTTTTAATGCTGAGCCTTTTAAAGGGTAAGAGGCGTCTGTCGTAAGAATCGCTTTCCTTCTAAAAATTCCTCGATCCGTCGTCTGCAGGAAATCGGGACGCGTGCTCTGAAGCCCGAAACGGGAGCTCAGCGCTAAAGAATGGAGTGCCAAACTCTTCAGACTCAACGCTGTTGCTCCAGCTCGCCAGAGTTATGGCTTCTTATGTCGCTGGGCGAAAACCAAAAACACTACGCGTAAAGTTAATTTTTTTCCAGTTTTTTAAAGGAGAGGTTGACGCAAGCGTTCTAACACAGCATTTTTGCTCGATGCAGAATTCATCCTTGCTCTCAGTCGGTAGACCTTTTGGGCGCCGACTCATGCTTCTACTCGTCTCGTTTCTATTTCTAGGGAACGAAGCTTTGGCGTGGTCTATACTTCGTTTTAGCTTAAAGCGATACTGAACCAGACATTTTAGTGTCCATAATAAATGGCGCACCATCTTTCCACGAGCCAGCAACGACGGGTGTGCGCGAGCACACGCAACGAAATTGACGTCATAATCCTCCATTTAAGATGAAAGTGAAATGTATGGACTCCGGGCAAAAGGAGAATGAAGACAGACTTTTCATCTCCACAAGTGAAAGCTGCGTGCTTGTTAGACCGATTGATCGCCTACTTTTTACATTAAACCCCACTGTGGAGATACAAAGCCCGTGTTTATTCTCCTTTTCCCCGTTTCACTGTCATCTTAAGCGTGCATGGAGGGCTATGACGTCAATTTCGTTGCGTGCTCTCGTGCGCACCGGCGAGGGAAAGACCGTGCCGTCAATTATTATGGACACTGAATTGTTTGATACAGCCATAAAATTATTATGATGAACGCTAGATGCTCAACTGGCGCTATTGTCTATGCAACTTCCGGGAGGCAAATTGAAGCAGACAGCAATTAATCTACTTTTTGCGGTGCTCCTGTGCATTCCTATGGGAAAACGCACGTGCATTTTGTCTCGTCGCCTGAAAATAACGCGAAACACTCTGGTTGTTCGGGTCGTACCGAATAGTATGTACCTTGATTAGCATCGTAAAAGTGTGTGGTCACGAATGCACGCACCGACCTACAGCGGCTCCCGAGAGAATTTTTCCACTCGACTCGCTTCGGATTACCTTACCCGGCTCAGGTGCTGCGTCGTCGGCGGATGTTGCCGCACGCTTACATCAGTTCCGCGCAACATCCATTGCATAACATTGGATAATATCCTGGAAATCTCACCATATCACTGCAAAGACAGCTGTCTCGTCTGGCTGCCGTACTGACTCGCGATTGCACCCACTTCACGTCACCGCAAGGTAACCCTCGGCAAGAGGGTTTCGGAGGATGCGGCGCAGGACGACGAAGGAAGACGGGACAGGAGACGGCAGACAGCGAGACGACTTGGGACCAGCGATCGTGACAGACGCCAACATCGCGTGTTCGTCGTTATTCTAAATGAGGCCAAGTAATGATCAGTTAAATAGAAAGTTGGTGTTCTCAGCAACTCTTTCCAGATCGTTTTAACTTGCGAGTCGAGTATAAAACAACCTGAGACACTACAAGTGTAATTGCTTTAGTGAGTGCACTTTTCTTCATTAGTGAACGATGTTTAACTTCGCAACATTTCAGTCCCAAACATGTGTTCCGCAGCAGGTGTGTAACAACAAGCGACGATTCAAAGAAAAAGAGAACAATGAAAAGAAATATAGAGTCTGTTCAAGGTTCGCCAGCTTCCGGTGACGCTTATTTATTGCTAATACGCCAGTCCTGTCACACGATGTGAAAATGACCCTGTCGTGCATCTTCATGAGCGGATAAAAACATTTAAACGTAAAGAATAAAGTACATGGGCTATGAAAGGTGTCTCTTTGTATTGTTTTCTATGCCTGGCAGCCTTTATCAGGCACTTGTTCTCAAACATTTCGAGCGTGCGGGGGATGTTGTAAACGTAGAACAAGCATGTTCGCACAGAGCAGAAAAAATAATTAAAGGACTACTTACTTATTGAAAATCGGAATATATTACGTGGCCTTCAATCTATTTTGATCGTTCATGCACGCGTGGTTACTGATCCAGTGTTAGTGCGTAGGTCTTGCCGACTCCCATGGTTTCCACGCCGACGTCATGTTCGCGCTGACAGTGTCCGACAGTGCACAAAAATACATGTACGAAGCCATTTTAGCACTGTTTTAATGCAATGAATTTGAAATAAAAACGCCGTAACTGACCAATTATTTCGTCTGCCTGACTGAGAAATGTTCCAAGTACGTACGAATTATTCGGGATATTTGTTCTTATGATCGAGTGCAGGAAGAAAATTCCTCACTTTTTCCCATAAAATGCATCACCGGAAGGCATTTTTCGACTGGTTGCTGTCTGCTTCATTTTGCGTCAGCAAACTAGCGCCAGTTGAACCTCTAGCGTACATTATATTAACTCTATGAGGTACAGCATACCTTTAAAAAAGCCATGAAACATTTGTTTTTTACTTTCGCTAAATACGATTTAGAATCACTCCCTAACGTTAATAACCACTGTTTGGTTGTTTTTTCTATGCAATGGCAGTCGGCAAATAAATTCGAGAAATATGAGCATCATTCGTCCCCTCAACTCTGTGCCAGAACAAGCGCTATCTTACGCCGCACTCGTTAATCATAGCACGCGCTGGGGTCAGCAAAGTAGAAAAAACGTGCTGAGCTCCAGGCTTTGTAGAGTTCTGCTCTTCTGTGCTCTTCTCATCTCCGCATCGTTTGGACACGAGCCACTACCCGAGTGTCCACCGAGGCATCGATAGCTTCGAGCCCAAGTTGGGTGCTCACGAAATTCTCGTGTCCAATCCATGAGCCGTGCTCGATTACCGTCAGGCGGGTGGTTCTGACTCTACAATTATGTCATCAAGCTTTGCAAAGGCAAGACTGAAAGAAATAGTTCCTTTTATCCTCGCACTTTCATCGCGACCAAGAGACTTCTGAATCAATGGCGGTTCGTGCGAGTATGCTTACGCCAGACAAGGACCAGCACGCTCATGTAAACTTAGGAACATTCCAACCCCATATCGTTTTATGACCCTCTCTTACTGTCAACAGTGGGAAGGACCCATTGGCAATGGAAAAAAATGGAGCCCATTCTCTGTAACTGGCGCTGTTCAGTTATGTATTCAAGGACTCAGACGGTTTCCATTTTTCTATTGAAATTTTCGTACCTTTAAATAAGATAACGGTGAGTTCTGAAACTTTGGCATCTAGTTCAGACAACTATATCCCTACATTTGGGTGGAAAACTGAGCGCTCAACAAAATAATCTGTTTTCACAAAAAAAAATCCTGTTTTTTTTATATTTGGCATTTGTAATATTGGTGCTGCGTGAAGTTAACTGCAATATTGCGGTTTTTCCAAGCTAGGATTTATCATTTTCTCTCGCTTCTCATATAGCCATCCGTCGTAGAAACAATGAACCAAACATATACTCCCATCCCGACGACAAAGTGTTGTTCTTTTTTCTCTCTAGTGGGATTTGAAGCATTCGAACAACGCTTCCACCTTTCTTTCTCTACCTTCGTTCACAAGGCGACCCGAGTCGAAAAGTTGCCAGAGACGTCATTAAGAGTAACCGTTTCGAAAAGGGGACGCTAATCCAATTGCTCCGCGACCGTTCTCCGACGTCAGCGTAAAGTCCTCGTTTAAAACATGTGCCACTTAATTATGCAATCCCTTCTCCACGAGCCGCTCAGAAACTGACTGGCGCCGACTTTTCAATTTGCAAAACCGTGTCCGGGGTTCGGCTGAACGCTTCCATGGTTCGGGTAAGCTGCGCTACGCAATACCATCTAGAAGGAAAGGCTTGCACCTCACACACAAACACACACACTCACAGACATCCCACATCACGGATCTATATTGTAGTAGGCTGGATCGCGGACAGGAAGCCCGCCGGTGTCACCCCGGCGGCCATTGCTTGACACCAGGCAATACACGCGAGTCTATGGGAGAAACACGCAAAAGTAGGAATAATGGAGCTTACGCGGTGCTCGGAGGCGAGTATTTTATCATGTGCTGCGATCATTATATCTGCTGTTCGGAGATCAAAGCGGTATCTGTCAAGCCCATTAAAAAATCAAACGTGCCGGAGCACCCACGGCTGAGCTGGCAAGCTTGGTCCCGTCGTAGAGTAAACAAAGAAACTTGCCGTCATTAAGACCATCGTCGGGGAAGCTCACAACTTGATTAATGTTAAAAAACTTCTACTTTTACAGCGGCTTTCCGGGAGTGAGCGAATTCCGCGTAGCAAAGGCTTCAAGCTTGTCGTCTGCTAAACCGAACTCATCGACACCACCACCGACTCCGCAGGTAACTCTAGGTAACTCTTGTCTGATTGAGCTGCACTACATTTTTCACCCAGCGGAGTCACTCTTCACCACCAACGTTTATTTATAAAAACTCTGAGGGTTGTCAGCTTTAATGTTTGTTAACAAGCTATTTAACAGGTTTCCCCGAAAAGCAGCTCAAACATTTCAGTTGCCGGCAACAGCTTAGAAACGGGCGAAACTGCACTTTTTTCGTTTTTCCCGTAGAGTCCCATGCATTCACTGGTGTCAAGTGATGGCCGCCCGTGGTGCCACTCAACACCAGCAAGAGAAGCCTCGATCCCCAATCCAGCCTACTACAATAGAGATCGGCGTTCCATTCCACCCACGTCACAAGAGCCTGAGTGACGCGCTGTCGTACGTCGCGATCCTGGTGGTTGGTCGTAGAAGTTCCGTCAAAAGAAGGAGCGGACGCGAGTGTCCCTGTCGTCATGGCGTCTCAACTCCCGGCTGCCGAAACCTCCGTGGACAGTCAAGCAGGATATCGACCTGCGGCAGGACAGGCGTCTGTCACATCCCCCACCGCTGCTGCGGCACCGCCAGGGTCGCGACCGGCGCCAGCGTGACTCTTTTACGACGTCGTGAGGTGCAAATCGACGGACGACTTCTTTGGAGGCGGTAAACGCACCCGTCGGAGGCGCCTTCCAGGCCCCATACCCAAACGCCGCCTGGCTCGCGTCAACGTCGTCGACAGCGCGTCTTGCAGCGTCCCACACCGAGCGCGACTGCAGCACGCGGCGAAGCCAGAGGCCGGCGTCTGCCCTTGTGCGGCGTACTCTCGCCGATCTTCAACGTGTTTGCCACTTGGGGCGGGTTGGGAGTCCACTAGCTAATGACGTCGCGCACGTGCCTCGTCTTCTAGGTGGTACTGCGCTATGTCGGTTTGTCTGGCTGTATGCTGAAAATGCCACGCCGTCTTTGTCCGCTGAACCGTTGAACGCGTTCCGAGGGCACGCGGTAGCTCTCTTCCACGAAATACTAGAGGCCGCGTATGTGTCCACGGCTCTGTGACGCGGGATGCATTTACCTGGCCAATAAGCGCTGGAAAAGTGTACAGGGAATGCATTCATTAGCGCGCCGGACTGCGTGCTCATTGTTAAGGCCCCTCTATCTTGGGAAAAGTGGCGCCACTTTCTTGTAGAAATGCTCGAGGCACGTGCCGCGCGCCACTTCTAGGATATTTATGGCGTCTGAAATCTAGCTCAGTGCTGCGCTGTGCCAAAATGATCTTTCCAAGTGCAGCACGTTGCACGTGCCTCGTGCATCGACGCAACGCACTACTTTTGAAACATGCAAAGACTTTACTCGTTGTTAGGGTGCCTACATGTCTGTCTGTCTCAGGGTGAAGACATCCATTGTTGCACTGAATCTACAGCGCATGACGCTCCGCGCACTCGGTGCGTGACTTGGGCGCTAAAATGGCGTGCGTCTGTGCATTAGCCAAAGCTGTAGCGCTCGAGCTGAGGGACACCGTATTGCCCGCACTTCAAAATGCATAAAAAACGATTGGGCGTGAAAATGGCTGAGATGTCACCACTCAAGCTAAAGCGCGCGTGTGTCATGAAGGCACTCTACTCGCTGAGTATAGAGCGCCCTCATGAAGCAAACATTCGCAATACGGCGAGCAATTCAGGAACAAGTGGAGATGAGAGCGCGAGGGGAAGCCAGGACTGCCAAGCTGTTATTGGGTATGATTAGCGGGTAGGCGACGCTGCCTTTGTTTCACTCCCTGTTCCAAACGCCGCCTTCGGGCGTTCTAACGCGAGACACCGCGCGAGGAGCACACGAGGCTCTCTTTCTTTCTGCTTGAAGGGTGATAGAGACAACGGCAGTCAACCTCTACCCACGAATCATTCGAGTCAGAGCTCGACACCTTGACGCCCTCGCGCGCGCCCATCTCCACCCTCTCCCTCAATTTTTCGCAGCAGATCGATACTGCACCATCAAAATATTCGTAGCAGCTTATATGTTTTTGTTTTGTTTTTCTCACAACTGACCACAGGTAAGCAGTACCTTTGTTCACAAGCCGCCACGCCTCAAGAGCTCAGTCTGGCCGCACTGTGGATGATTATTGTTTTGCATGGGGGACATGACACTCTGCCAACCCTTAGCAAGTCAGTCAGTCAGTCAGTCAGTCCGTCAGGTGAACCAAGACCCTTTTGGATCAGGGCGGGTACTCTGGAAGAATACCTCTGGTTCAATAGTAAAATAAAATAAAGTGTTCACTTAGTGGAGATTCACTTCGAAGTCCACGGCCGTTGAGTTTCCGTTTTCGTGTTGCGACAAAGTCTATCCCACATTACCAGGAGACGCCCCGTGTCTTCCGTTTCCCTCTGCGCGCCGTCGTCTGCGTCAGTGGGTCCCAGCGCACGATCCAAGCTGTCAGCTTGGAGAGTTTTCCTGGTGTGTACGAGACGTCTGCATCGGCTGACGACGTGCTCGATTGCTCTTCTTCTTCTCCGCTAGAGTCGACAGGTTGGGTCGTCCCCGTACAGCTCGCACTTCCGGCTCTGGGTCAAGAGGCAGGCCCGTTCGCGCCTGAAAAAGCAGGGCGCTGGCTCTGTCTCCCCTATATCGGTGGTACGGAGCCGGCTCACTCTTGTGCCTTCGGTAGAGCTCGAGGCTCTGTTTCCTCTGGATCGCCCTCTGCCACTGCTGGATTCCGGCCTGCGTCACCTCTTTGCGAATTGTTCTGGTCCATTCTCTCTCCGTAGTCGCCTGTTGCCTGTTGGTATCCCCACTGCTCGGAGTCAGTAGCTTTTAAAGGCTTCAACTGAGGCTATAGCCTCAGCTGAAGCCTTCAATCACCTATATAGGTGGCGCAAGCTACCTATTGTTATAAAGGGCACTGCCAGTAGCATCAGAGCCGTATATGTAGAGAGTTTGGCCATTCGTTGGGAAGTATAGGAGACAAATGAGGAGGCGCCATTGGCCGAAAGCGGGCTGGGCGTGTTCCAGGGCGTCTTCAGAAATTCGAATGTGACCAACCAGAAGCCGGAAATAATACCCTGGCGGTGGTCGCGAGAAACAAACCTGATAACTGCATTGGAGTAACTCTCGATGACTGAAAATATGGTACACGTGATGTTTCAATCACGCTCATCCAAAATGATGGTGGAAGAGTGCGACTAGCGGAACGATCGACATAATCCGTACGCCAAGCGCCGAGGGCCAGGAATCTGCCGTCCGAGCGGTCACACTCTGTCCGAGCAAAAACAGAGTTGAGCGGCGCATTCGTTTCTTACATCTTTCTGCATGATCATGATCAAAACAACACGTGCACCCTATTTTCAACCACGAAGAGTTACTACACTTCACTCTTACGCGCTTATTAAAACCATATACGAACATAGACCTTTGATCAGAACTGTTTCTCGCTACCACCGCTAGGGATTCTTTTCGGCTTCTGGTTGGTCAAGAGAGCATGCCAAGCCCTCGCCCTCTTTCCGAGTCTGACGCACGCCCTGGCTCTGCCCGCGCCTCCCATTGACCAAACTCTCTACATATACGGCTCTCTGCATATACGGTCCCGGATGCAAAGCGCTTGGCAGACTTTATAACCGTTCCGAGTGCTGATTCGAAAAGCGTCGAGGGCGCTGGATTTTCCTTATCACCTCAAGAGAGCCTGCTTGTTGCGCACTAAGAGTGCGTGCACACCGAGAAGTATCATGGGAAGCCGTTCAACGGAAACATTTTGAGATTCTAGTTGATCAAGTGTGCATAAGTCCCAAGTTCAAATGCCTCAATTTTGGAATCTAATTCGGAGCATGATTATTAAACCCAATAAGGTTGGTAGCTGTCCTGTCTGGTTTGTCTCTTCCTTTTTGTATCTTTTGCGCTGTTTTATTCAATTATGTATATTAAAACCCACTCAGAAGACACCGAAAAGTACGGACCAAAACATCAACTGAATCCACTAGGAAGTCCTGCAGACGCCTGACTTCCGGGACAAGCATCAAACTTCCGGTGGTTTCACTTGCGCCCTGCTCGGACAGAGGCTATGCGCTATCCAGCCCCGGTTATCTTCCCCGGTTATCTACTCCTTCCCCGGCTATCTAGTATACGCCGCCATTTCCGCGCCTAGCGAAGAACGAGCCGCATAATCGGCGATAGTTATGGCTTTAAATTGCAACTTTCGGCGCTCTGGTTAGGAATCTCCGGTGACACTGTTTTGCTTTGTGGCGGACTGATTACGCAGTTTCTGGAGAATAAAAAACGCTTCCGCCGCTTTCGGATCAAGCTTCAGATAGCTGGTAACAATAATTTTAAGCACCGAGGAAGGCCAAATTGTCCCTACTCTGAAGCGTAGCTTCCTTAGTGACTCTAGACTTGAGTAGGACTAGCTACACAGGTTAACAACAAGATGGCAGCGCCCGGAGACTATACAAGGTGTTACTGTTCCCCTTTATTTTTATTTGTACCGCAAAAGTAGACGACGTCTTGTTGAACGCTTACTTGCGCCCAAATATAGCGCTAGCGGTTTGGGCGGAACTAACCGTTCTCTTTTTAAATACTTTTAGTGATTTTCCAAAAATTTCAACAGAAAATGGCGGCCGACTGTGTCCTCGACTACATAGAGCTGAATGGTGGCCGTTACCGAGAACGGGCCCTCTTTTTCCATCTAAATTTTCATAAAATAACATAACTTTTGATTAAGATGTCGAGTTAATTCTTACACGTTGGCATCTGTTTCGGGCCACCAGCGCTCATCGAGGCGGAGAATGAGCGTTCGGCGTAGGGTCGTTTATTTTGAGGTGAAAATAAACCCTGTAAAGCTTTTTGGGGGACACACTGTACTTGTAAAAAGACCTTTGTGTTTGTGTCGAAGAGCGTGAGTTCAGCTCTGAACCCGGCGTCCTTTCCGCGGATTAGGGCCTGGCTTGAAATTTCTTTTTGCGAGGCTGCAACCGTGGCTCGCAACCCAACATCGGAAGCCTGGCGTCGGATTTGAAGTGTTCTTTTCTTCATTTTTAAATCGCAGGATGGCCTCTTGATGGTGGGCCAAGGACGAACATCTTTTCTTTACACAGTTTTTTTGTCGTCGTCTAATCCAAGTGGAGAAACAAGAAAGCGGTAAGTCCCTCATTCCTTTTTGTGAAGAACGGAGCTTTGACGCGTGACCCGTCTTTTGTTGTATAACTTTGGAAAGTAACAAATTCGTACTAAATTTATCTACTGAACAATACATGACCTGTCACCACTAATTAAAAAAACGTGTAATATAAAAAAAACAGCAAAGATCTTTTTTTCAGTAGAATGAAAATTAAATTAGCGAACTGGGTACTGTAGCTCCATTTTCACTTTAAAAGGAAAAGTAAAGAGGTTCTTGAAAAAAACGAGTTAGAGGTGAATTGTGAGAGTATTTTTGTCCCATGAATCTGAATATTCCGTTTGTTTTCCCCGAAGATGTAACTAAACGCGTGAAAACTCGAAGAACATCCGACCATTTGTTACGTCATACCCAGATCTTTCGGCCGCCAAGCGTGTGCCGCTCGTGTAGGTAGCACGTGCAATTGCAAGCTTGCCAGGTCTATCTCCCGCACTAACACGAGTGGTGACTTTTAGGGGTGAAGCTCCTTAGGGGCTAGCCATGTCCTTCCGTCCGTCTGTCCGTCTGGCGTCCAGTGCTCGTGCTTGTGCGCTCCACGTGCTCGTCTATGAGGAAAAAGAAAAAAAAAAAGAAAACAAAAACTGAAAAACTCAAAATTGTGAAAAAATTATGAAAAAAAAAACATGTTTGCGCAGTCGACAGGATTTGAACCTGTGCGGGGGAATCCCAGTGGATTTCTAGCCCATCGCCTTAACCACTCGGCCCGACTCGCGGGACGAGTAGGGGGCTCTCGAGATGTGGTAGTAACTAAAGAGCTGGGATGTCATAGATGAAGCGTTGCATGTAGCCGATCACCGTCTATACAGGAGAGGGCGCTGCGGTCAAATACGTTCTAGGGGTGCCTACGTGTCTGTCTGTCTCAGGGTGAAGACATCCATTGTTGCACTGAATGTTCAGCGCGTGACGCTCTCGCGGACTCAGTGCGTGACTTGGGCGCTAAAATTGCGTCTCTGCATTAGCCAAAGCTACGCGCTCGAGCCAATTGACACCGGATTGCGCGTACTTCAAATTGCATAAAAAAACGATTGGGCGTAAAAATGGCTGAGATGTCACCACTCAAGCAAAAGCGCGCGTGTGTATGAAGGCACTCTAATACGTTCATAATCGCGTTAAACTTTCCATGCATTGGCTCAACGTTTGTAGACGAGAAGGCGCTGCGGTCAAATGATCAAATGCGTATATAACCATGTTCCATACCACACATTCTCTTTCTGACATGGATGAAAACGAACAAAAGGCTCGGCATGCTGCGGCTCAGCGTCTACGCAGACAAGTACCAACAGAGCTTCGCCCCAATCGACATCATTCACCACGTGGAGATGTTTTTTATTTACTCTTTGAAGCTATACTTCGTTTCAGCTTGAGCCAGACGCAGCCGATGCTACGAGCGCGAGCGTGTGGCCCTGAATAGCGCTTGCATTGCACGAGCACGCGTGCTTGGCAGGGACGCTGAAAGCCCGGAGCTCGCGCTTGTAGTATCGGCTGCGTCTGGACCCAAGCTGAAACGAAGTATAGCAAGAGTGAACATGCATAACTTTTATTAGTATAAATAAGCTACGCTTCAGAGTAACGGCACTTGGCCATGTTGTGGCTTAAAGTCATGGTTAGCCAGTTATCTGAAGCTTTATCTGAAATGGCAGGAAACGCTTTTCCGTCCTCCAGAAATTTTTAAACAGTTCGCGACAAAGCGAAGCAATATTACATGAGCTTCCTAGCACCGAATCTAATGCTGAAAAAATCGCACCTTTGAATCATGACGATCGGCAGTTGCGTTTGTTCTGCACAAGCACCAAAATGGCGGCGCCCCCAACAATGTCGGGGAACGGAGTGCCGTATACTCTAAGCGCAGCTCATTGAGCGGCTCTACTTTGTACTCTACTTCGTTCGCTGAGACTGCAGCCAATCCCAGAGGCACAAGAGCACGAAGTCGCTGTTTTGAAGCGTTGTT